>VWZT01000756.1:394243-430539 GCA_013397055.1 Pachycephala philippinensis
TTTTTTTTTTTTTTTTTTTTTTTTTTTTTTTTTTTTTTTTTTTTTTTTGGCAGTGAGGAGGTTGGGGAATGCTTGGAAGGGATAGATACAGGAATGATGGTTGAAAATAGAAGAATCCTCTAGACAATTGAGAAGATGAACAGAAAGGAGAAAAAAAGTACAACTACTTAAGAATTTTTTGCATTTACAGAGGAACTAGAAAGGAAATGATCTGTTTTAACCTTTTGTTTGTTGGGTTTTTATTTTTTAAAGTAGTTGTAGTGACTGAGGGAAAAATTCAAATTTTAAGTGTTTCTGATCTTTCTCTTTCACCCATTTTTCGCTTTGTCTCCATTAAGACTTTTTTTTTCTCAAATTGTTGTCTCCATCAAGAATTGTTTCCATTGTTTTCCTTTTCCTCTTGGCCAATGCTTTCAAAAGTAAACAACTTAATTTGAATGTACTTGTTTAGGTACACCAAATAAAGATTTCTGAATTTTGATTGATATGAGCATGGTGGCTGCATCCTACTGTTCCAGCCTGTAATGAACATGTCCTTGCAGATAAAGAATCAGAAACTAAAAGCTCTGCCCCTGAGCAACTAAAGTTGCAGAAAACTCAAAATGTGCCTGATGTGTGAGTTTAAAATGTTTATGTGAACATGTTCAGGTTTGGAGGAGAGGCTAAAGAACTATCGTTAGGGAATGTTTTAGGATAAATATTCTGTGATTTTGCAACAGAAGATATACTGCACTAGAGCTAACTTTTTCCCTTCTCAAGTAATACTTTATTTAACTTTTGCTTAGGTGAAATCCAATGATGATCTCATTGCTTTTTAATAATGAAGAGCATTTAAATATTTAATTTAAAGGAACGATTAGTAATTTTCATGAGTTGGAAAGACGACTTGCAACTTGGGAAATTTAAGCCATACTATCAGGTTCTATTTGCTTATTTGAATACCCTTGTAGGGAATACAGTGAATATTTTGACATGTGTCTCTACTATGTCATCGTATTTAGTGTATTTTTTTTCTTGTATGTTTTCTGCTGTAGAAGAAGGAATCAGCAGGAATCAGAAGCTTCACAAAACTCTCTCTTTGCATGATGTGCATTTTTTTCCAAGAAATAAATCCTCGTCATCTTGACTATGACTATGATAAAACATAGTAGAATGTCAGTCCTTGCTAGGAGCATTAGCAGTTCAAAAGATGTTAGCTACTCTTCCTCAAACCTTTGAATTATAAACTTACATCATCAGTCTTTATTCCTTTCTCTTCTCAGACTATTTCTAGAAAGGGAGAGATTAATGTATAATTATGGTGGTTATAAGGTATAATGAAATACGTATATCTCACATCTATAGCTTATTATGGCATACCTAAGATAAATCAGTGACCTTTGCCGGTATGTGCCACTCAAACATTCATGAACATAAGTATTCAGAGCTGTAGCTAAAAATACTAGAGGAAGCTATCAAGTAAACTAAAACCTAATGAATTTAGCTCTTATTAAACTTACCCACAGAAGTCAGGAATGTTGCTTAATATTGTCATGAACCTAGTGCTAAGTTCTTATTTGTGTGCTCACATGAATTTTGAAGGTGGCTACTAATGCCTCCCTTATCAGCTTCACGTGTCTTTTCAATACTAACTGGTCAAGGGACAGTCTCAAATTTGCAAGGTGTCACTTAGTTCTTTTCAGATCAAATATAATGTTATCAGAAATATAGACAACCCTTGTATGAATTTACAATGTTGGCATTTCTCTCTTTGAGGCATAAATATTGCAGATACTTAGGCATAATTTAAAATCTGTATCATTATATGTTATTTTTGTTGTTTTTGGAATGTGTCCAGAGAAGGGCAATAAGGCTGGTGAAGGGTCTGGAACACAAGTCTTGTGAGGAGCAGCTGAGAGAGCTGGGGTTGTTTAGCCTGAAGAAGAGGTTCAGGGGAGACCTTATTGCTCTCTACAACTGTCTGAAAGGAGGCTGCAGCAAGGGGGTCGATCTTTTCTCCAGGTAACCAGTGACAGGAAAAGAAGACATACATTTAAGCTGCACCAGGGGAGGTTCAGGTAGGACATTAGGAAGAAATTCTTCAGAGAAAGAGTGCTTGGGCATTGGAATGGGCTGCTCAGGGAGGTGGTGCAGTCACTGTCCCTGGAGGTGGTCAAGAAAGGACCGGATGTGGCTTAGCTGATAAGGTGGTGTTAGGTCATAGGTTGGACTTGATGATCTCAAAGGTCTTTTCCAACCTAGTTAGTTCTGTGTGGTTCTATGATAATTTCTCTGCTTTTTGTAGCAGTGTGGCTGTTGTAGATGCATAACAAAATTTTGATCAGTGTATGTATGCAGAGTTTTTGTGGAGAGTTACAAACAAGACAGTGTATAACATATTTTTAGAAAGCTGTTGAAGCTTATTCTGTTGCCAAAGATAGTAATTTAGTCACTGCATTATATAAAGCATTTTGGAAGATTGGGGAGAGGAGGAAGCTGCATGATTTGTAAATATGTACATGATAAACACTCACAGGACAATGCACTTGAATTCTTAATATAAGATGGAATCTTTATTTGGGCTTAGCTCGCATATGATTAGACTTTGATATTTTCAGATTTGTTTATGTATATTATAATTTTGCTTTTAATGCCTCCATTTCATAAACAGATGTAGGCCACACATAACCCTATGCCATAAAACTTCTGAGACCTGTTTCTAATATTGAAGACTGCAGGAGACTTCTTCCTCTTCTCTGTCCCCCACAAATAGCTAAAATATCCAGCTATAACTTTCCTTCTCACTGTAACATTTTTAGGGCAGGCTGTTAATATATGCATGATGAAAGGTCAAACACATCCCTCTTTATGGTATTGGTATTGTAATTTACTACTTAATTGCAAAATAAAAACATTGTACCTTTAGATTGGAGATTTTTTTTGTTGTTGGTTGGTTGGGGTTTTTGAACTCTTCCAGAAGAGATGAGTTATTCACGTCATTCTAGTCAGAGATTGTGAATGAAAGAGGCATGGCTTGTGAGGGAAAACAGCTGCAGAATGGGAAGGACATAGTGACCTCAGTACCAAATGCCCTTGTCAAATCTCCTTTGAACAGTGTGTACTGGATTGATTGCCCATTTCAAAAAGGATGCCCATATGGCAGAAGAATGAGATTGCTATTCCTGTACTATGGAAGAGCATCAAGAACTAAACATGTGCCTTGACTGCCTTTTCCCCTATTGCCAATTAATTTTAGCTTCCTCTCATTAGAGTAGCTTTCATGAAATACTGAGACAGACTTGTGGCACTTATTGTTATGAATTATATTAAACTTAAAAGGACTGTCCATATTTAAAAGGTTTTGAAAGCTCACCCTGATAAATGTTTCATTCCTAGAATTCAACTAAAAGAAAACCCAAAAATATATTAAAAACAAAAGGGATTTTTTTGCCCCAGATTCCCCGATTTGAAATGGAATGATAGAGGTGGCCAGCGCACAACATGCAAGTCTAGGAAGGATTTTGAAACATAGTCTTCTGGCAATCAGTGTCACAATATAATCTGATAGAATCACATTTATAGATCAAGAGGTTAGGTAGTATGTAAACTTGTCTGGATCCATGAAACAGACCGGTTGGACCTGAGCCATTTTCATTTATATGTTGTTTTTTCTAGCTTTAGGCAGAGGTCATTAAATGTGTATGGCCTGTTATTGAAATACCTGGGCTATCCCATTGTTGCACTGAGACCACACATCATGGGGATCAAAGCAGACATATGCCATCCAAAGGTAGTTTTCAGCATCAACGTATTGGTTCCTTGGAAGGTTCCCGTGTTTCCAGAAAGACATGTCGTACAAAAGCTAATATAATAAAAGCAGAGAAGAGGTGTATGCAGCAATTTTTTCAAGTATATTCATTAACAATCTTAGTACTTCAGTAAAATATATGATGCTTTGAATAGTTACCATTTCTCTGAAACAAAATTTTATAGTAGGTTTCCCTGTAAGTTGTTTTCTGTCTTATCACCAAGATGTTGGTTTTGTGCTGGTTTTAGCTGGGATGGACTTTATTTTCTTCATAGTAGCTAGCACGCGGCTAGATTGTGGATTTGTGCTGAAATAGTGTGGATAACACAAAGCTGTTTTTGTAACTTCTGAGCAGCGCTTACACTGTGTCAAGGCCTTTTCTGCTCCTCACCCCATCCCTCCAACAAGGAGATTGCGGGTGCATGAAGAATTAGAAGTAGAGGACAGAGCTGGGACATCTGACCCCAACTGACCAAAGGGATATTCCAGACCACATGACATCATGCTCAGCATATAAAGCTGGGGAAGAAGAAGTGGGGGACATCTGGAGTGATGGCATTTGTATTCCCAACTCACCATTACCTGTGATGGGGCCCTGTGTTCCTGGGAATGGCTGAACACCAGCCTGTCCATGAAAAGTGGTGAATTAATGCCTTGTTGTACTTTGCTTCTGTGTGTGGCTTTTCCTTTCCTCATTAAACAGTGTTTATCTGAACCCACGGATTTCCTCACTTTTATTCTTCTGGTTCTTCCCGAGGATGGGGAGTGAGTGAGCAGCCATGTGGTGCTTCGTTGCCAGCTGGGGATAAACCATGTCTTGAACAACCCTCTGTCCAGACTTTATTCCAAAAGTATTAGTGCTTCTATTCAACACTTCTAGCATGACTGAGCTCTTACTGCCACTTTTGCAGTTAAAAATCATCTCAGGTCTTGTGATTGTTGTACTTGTTTGGCATTTACTATAGAGTAATTAGCATTCAAGTCCATCTTATTAAATTAAAATACTACTGTGAATATCCTAATGGTTTTGATTGTTGGTTTTTTATTTTTTCTTTAGCTACTGTGTCACCATTATTATTTCAAAGTCCATAATTTTAAGAAAGTAAATAGATGAGGAGAATGAAATCAGTGGAATAAACAGAAAGAATGAAATTATATATTTTTGGAATGAGATGTGCAGGATTTTTAATACTTTTCTGTAGTTTCCAAGAGATTTAACATGCTGCAACGTTGATACAACTTAGCAATTTAATTGTCTTCATTGGACCATACAGGTAATTTGTAACTAGGTGTGACCATTAAGCACTCAGCGTGAATTAGGGAGACAGTATTTGGAATGAGGATGATGTCTTAGTCTAATAGGTTGAGTTCTGATAGCCTGGCTGGCTTTCTGCACATATAATTGCCTGTATGCTGTCTGTGAAAGTGACAGGACTAATGTCATTACTTTCTTCATTTTCCACATGTCAGACAGAAAGATGATTTTAGTTGTGGGGAGAAATGGCCAAATGTGTCTTTTTTTTCCCTGCCCTTGGCTTTAGAGGTCACCTTGTGCCCTTTAGCAGCATTAAGTGCCAAGCAGGAGGGCACAGGCTGGCCTAAGCATGTGGATGGGTTTCTGTAGTGTGTGGGCCATGATCCTGTCATGTGTGTGAGGAAGTTCTTTATACATTTATCTCATTCTAGGCTGGCTGATCCAGATAGCAAACAGTGCACAAAGCTGAGACTCGATTATGAACTCAGTACTCTGTTGTAGTCATGTAAAAGCTAGGCAGGACCTATCGAGACTTGGCTTAAAATCTAACTCTGTGAACTACATTAGGAAGCCTATTTAAAGATTTTATCTTTATTTTTAAAATGTATATAGGAGGAAGGGAGCACACATATAATACAGGCACCGATTCCATTTAGTGAACTGAGGCATTCAGTCATTGAAGAGCTCTGTGTGCTGCCAGACTGGGAACTCTGGTGGGTGAATTGCTTTCTGCAGGTATCCCCTTGACTGATTTTAAACTCTTAAGCAGATCAATTAGATACCTTAAATTAATTCAGACTCTTAAGGACAAACTCAGGTTTTAATTTTAAAAATCTTGTTCATTTTTTGCTAGGGCAAAAGACAGCTGAGAGCAAGGCAGAGGTAAACAAGGTAAACAGTGTTTAATGTCTTTACTATTATTAATCACAAAATATTTTTTTAAATGAGGAAAGAAAAAAATCAGATAGATGACAAATGAACTGATTATTTTTGGATTTGCCAGGAAGCTCTGCACAAAGTTAGAACAACTGAGGACAACATGCCAATCTTCAATGGGATCTATAAAGAAACATATATATGCACTCAATAATATTTCTGTAAAGTTTGTTTGAAAATTTTTTTGAAAATATTTTAGAAATTTAAGTGAGGAAAAAAAACCCATACCAAACTACCAGTTGTTTTAGATATTCTAAAACGGACAGTGATAAAGGGGTTCAGTTGTTTTAGATATTCCAAAAAGGGGCAATCATAAAGAGGTTCAGTTCTGACCAATCACTGCCTAGAGAGTAGAAATCATGAATTTCAGACTTTCCTCAGAACTTCCAAGAGAAAGTGAGATTCAGCTGGAACAGCAAAGGTAGGTGTGAACACCAAAGAGTCCACCACCACGTTGTTTGGAGGCAAGGGTAAAAGGAAAGGTAAGGGAAGATGAACTTCGCTAGCCTGTCCAGTCAAGGATGTCAAAGATGGAGGCATGAGCAAAGAACAGCATGAGTTTCTCAGAACTGCAGTTCAGATTTAACACTAGAAATGTAAAGAGCCTGAAGACTTTAAAAGAGGTAAAAGTAGACATTTGACTGATTTTTTTTTTTAGTAACATTTATAATAGTTTGTAAAAAGTGGGAAGTGTCTATGGGCAATTAACACAGCCAGATTTAGGTAACGTGTGTTGCCTCAGCAGAAGGGAAAATTTTTTTTTTTCCTTTGTTTTTTCTTTTTTTTTTTTTGCATGGGAGCCATTTAGATGCAAAATACAATCATGGCCCTCTTATGAAATCTATTTGTAGGAAAAAATAACAACATATTTTGAATTTCAGAGTTTATAGGAATAAACGCATGACATTGATGTGATTTCACTCTAGTAATAATGTATTATTAGATTTGTTACATCAATTTTATTACATGCAGTGTTGGTTTTTTTTAACCTAGTGCTTTTATTTATAATGTAAATGTAATTTAACTTTTGGAAAGTATTAATTTGTTTTGAAAGTCCTCAAAATATCCCTAAGTCCTTTCAGAACTGTTTCTTTCTTTCACAAGTATTGCCACATTCACTTTTGAAGGTCAAAAAATACTTTCAATAGTTTTACAGGCCAGATGGTAATGCCTTTGCATTTGTACCTCAGACTTTCACACTGTACCTCATTCCCATTGAAATCAGAAGGAATGGGACATCTTGGCATGAGTTCACAGTGTGTTAGGAGGGCACATTAGAGGACAGGGATTATTGTCTCTTCGCGTTAGTAATATTCCTATTTGTTTTGTTGCCTGTGCCAATACATAGTGTTTCCCTTACAAAGAGTAGATTCCAAGCAGCTGTCTCTTCCCATTTCAAACAGAGGAATAAGAGGAGCATGGAGAGGGTTTTGGATAGATTTTTAGTTTTTTATCACACTCAAATCGTAGTTTCAAAGATATTTTATTGTTTAGAACTTAAGCTCATGCATGTTTGGACTAAGTCAAAATAATTAAACTGTCCTAACTTTTGAGACTTTTTGATATTCTTATTCTTGTGGTTAAATTTCTATTTCCAAACTGTATTAATAAGGGAAAAAAAAAAGTAGTATTTTAATGGAATTTATTTACTTATCTATTTTGCAAATTTTAGCTGCATTTGCTATGAGGCATAGCTGTAATGCCAATGGTAATTTTAATTTTATCCAGCTTTCAGTCACAGAAGTTTAACAAAGCCAGGAATGCAAAAGTTACTATGGTAAAAGCATCTCAGAAACACGCAGATAAACAGCTTTTTTGCTGTTGAAATGCAATTCATAGCTGATCACTAACACTTCCAGTCCCCTTGGATAGAATTTTGGTATGTATTTTAAACAGGCATTCAATTTTGGTTTTTATTATAGACGAGAATTCCAGAAATATAGAAGACTGAAATATCTGGTTTACTTAGACATGTATCGCCATTAGCATTCCATATTTGTAGGGTCTTTTTATCAAGCTCTTGAAAAGTCAGTCTATTTCTTCCACTTCTCAGCTGCTGAGGCTTTTCATAAACCAACAGATGCACCTGGTGTTTCTTGGAAATTAGCATGATTCCTGGTATGATTCAAACCCAGCACTGATCTTCATTGTTTCCAGATGTCTTCACCTGGCTGCAGGTTCCAGGTACTCTCTTTCCTAGCTAAGACCACCCTGCAATCCCCTGTAATTTTCACCCTGCTTAGTGATTCAGAGAAAGAGACTTTGTGCAGCTGATAAAGGTGAAACTAGGCGATACCTTTGACTGTCATCCTCACTGTTTGTGTCTAAATACACAATGACTGAAAAAAAGACAAACACTCCACAGTAAGTTCTGCCCATTGTGCAGGAAGTTTTTAGAGATTCCTAACTTTGTCAGTGTTGCCTCGAAGAAACAGCAGATAATGAGTAAGAATGCAGATTTGCATGCTTTCCTGGATAGGAAATCAAGGCTGAACTTGTTATGCTTTAAGGAAAAGCCTGAAACAAATCTTGACATCCAAGCCAAACTATTCTCTAACGCGGGTTCCCATTTGATATTGAATGTCATTTTAGAAAGCTCTGAATTCCACTTTACCTCAAACTTTACTTGTTCCTATTACAGTATCCATTTGCTCATTCAAACATACATTTTACTTGTGGTTTGTTCTTTGTCTTGTTCTGTTTACTCAATATTCAGAAAGCAATGATAGAGGGTTCCTTTTGGTCAATATGCTTCCTATCAGCATATTTTTGTAAAAGTTCTAACTGCAGGCTGACAAGCTGTGATACAGAATTGCTAATATTAGTGGAAGTCTACCTTATGCTAATATTTGTTGTTATCTGTGCTGGGGTGGGCTTAGAGGACTTATGCATGCTGAATTAAGTTCAAGGAGTCTGAAAATACTGTACAAGCTATGAAAAATATTTTCAAATATTCTTGCCATATTTTAACATTTCAAAAAATGTTTATTTGTTTTAAACTTGTGTGACCATGTGTTCAAGACACATTTTAAATGAATCTTGGGTTCCCACTAAGACTTAGAAACAAGTGGATTAATAAATGTGTTTATTTATGTTAGATTATCCAATGTCCAAAAATCCCAAGAGAGTTAACTTGTTGGGCCGTGTATCGTGTGTAATGCCTATACCTTTCAATGCTTAAATCTAAAATTGCTGTCTACCACTGTGAAAGATTTGATATAGCATTTCCTACTGAATAGAATAGATAGTAACCTATGTTGGATTCATCTATAGCCATTTCTACTTTTTATCCTAATTGTCCTCAAAGGTGTGTTTTTATCTCTAGACAAAATGTAGCTATAACAGGTTGCATATTCAGGGACTAAGAAGCTGGTTTTTATACTTTGAGTCTGATGCCAATGTAGTAACAGACAACATTCTAATGGTTCACTACTCTGATTAGCTGTCTGTCTGGGGCAAGAACGTGCATATAAAACTTATGAAATGACCGATGCTTTTAATGTAACGCGCTTAAAAATATATCAAATATATTAGCATTTCTCTAAATGCTTCATTCTCTTCATTCTGTGGGTAATGAATTTACATTTCAAAACTACAAAATACTCTATGAAACAGAATTTTTATTTTCCCAGTGAACACTAAGTTAAAGGTCAAAATTTATTGATATGTATGAAGGCCTGTTTTTCATGTCAATCAGTTTTCTATTAGGAGTGCTCATTATGCTGGCAGTAATGGTTTATGTACAAGTCTGTACGTGCCTATGTGGGCAAATACATTCATTGCAAACTTTTCTATTTTAGTTTTGTTCTTCCACAGCTGTTCCTACATATATTTCTGCTTCAGTAATGAAAGAGAAGTCGCTGCCAAGTCAGCCTGGATCTGCAACTGTAAATTAGGCCCCTAAGGATTCACAGAATCACCACTTTAATTTTCAGGTTCTCTATGGAAAGATACATAACAACATTTCTAGATCATGTCCCAGAGCTTTGTGGACACACACAGTGATCAACTAGAGATAGCCATCCCATGAAATATAAAATCACTTCATCTTGTCCGACTTCCAAAGTATTTAAATCCGCAATTGAGAGAGAAATTATGAAAAAGAAATGTTTGTGGTTTTGTTTGGGATCATGCTGGTTAGCCACCTGCTAACCAATCTATCCCTCTTTAGTTTAAATATTTTCTTCTCCAATAAGTATATATTCAGCCTCAGGGCCCATCAAAGCCCCATATTTACCTTTGCTGGGTTACAGCTTTGCGATGTGCTGCACTCAGCTGCAGAAAGAGAAATTTCTACAGTGTTCTCTGTCTGCCCTTGTGGTAACTGGCTGGCTATGTAAGAGCCATCTAGGGATTAGCAACTACTCATATTTATTTTATAATAACATTTTATTCACACTCTTTTCTTTGTTAAATATGAACATTTAAAAAAAAACAAAAACCAAAAAAACCCCCAAAAAAACCCCAACCAAAACAGTTAAGGAAGGATTTTTTCTCTTTTTTGTCAGACATGAAATATTCTTTGTATAGAATCAGAGGTTAACTTAACTAGCCTTAGAAGTTTGATACTTTTCTAAGGCCATGGGGTTTAGCATATCCTTTTAGGATATCCTTCAAAATAAAACTATAGCATCAATTCTGTCAACATAAGATACTTAAAAGCTTCCTATGAGATATGTAATTATCTGTGCAAAAAAACCAAAACTTCTCAAGTATCGTAATGTTATGGTACATTTTTTTTTGTCTTTGTCTCACATAAACTTAGCTCTTTAATCTTGGATTAATAAGTCTGTTTCCGAGATATTTTAACCTTCTTTATGTCTCCAATCTTAGGTGAGTAGCTTGTTTATAGAAATACTTAGGTTTTCTTTCATCACAGCAAGGGTATAGTGAATGCTTAATAAATATTTAAATGCTCCATCTGCCAGAGTAAACTAGCACAGGCAAAGCTTCCATGTCCTCTGGAGGTATTTAGCCCAAGTATTTAACAGCAAGTCACTGTTCTAGGAAGTCATATCCTTGTTTATATGGGAATAAACTGAATTTTTCAAGGCAATCACTTATGAATTACATGCTGCTCAGGCAATCAGGTCTTCATAATGAACAGTTTTTCTTGGTAGTATGAATAAAGTAGCAAAGATGAAATTTTTTTTTTCCTGATTCTGTTGGCATAAAAAAATATTGCCTGTGTAGTCAGTAGAATAGATTGTGGGGGTGGGGGTTAAATTCTAATTCAGGAATGAAATCTAAAGTTTCTAGAAAGTGGTAAGCATGTGAGGTTAATAACTTGGCACAAGAGCTTCTTGAGAAATCTTTTATTATGATATAGCTAGCTCTGACAAATGATGGCTATATTTGTCACTTTGCATTCCTGTTCAAGCGATATCTTTTATTCTTCAGTTTATTCCTTGGGGGGATTGCTGAAGTGTGTGACTGTATTTGGAAGGATTAGACTATCAAAGGGTAAAGTTATCATTCATATGAATGTCATTCTTCATAGAGTATATAAAATGTGAAATATATCAGGTGGTCCAGATTGGAAAGAATCCACAGAGATGTTTTTTCCAGCAGCAAAGAATGGATGTTTTGCTTTCCAGAATGCCAATGAGTGCATCAACTGTTGCTGCTCTAGCAGATCTTCTTCAAAGCTCATTTAAAAACAGGGGAATGATGGGAGAAGTTTTTTTCTTTGTGGATTTCAAGTGTTATTTCAATTTGATGTAGAGATAGTTAAGCTAAACCGCCAACTCTGTTATACTAAAATTGTGGTTCTATAATCAGCTGTACTAAATTTGAGCACTGGACTGACCTAGAGAGAGAAAAAAACCTTGCCTCCGAGTCGTTAAAGTTTAGTTTAAGATTTGATAGCATGGAGCCTTTTTTTTTTACTTGCATTTACTGCGATATTCGAGATGGCTGGAGTTGGATGAAAAGCTTGCTGACTGCACAACTCTACATCTTTTAAGGTACTACAGTCAATCAGGGGTTTTTTTTGTCTGTCCTATCAATGTAAACAGAAGTGATAAATGAATAGATGGTGCACACTTTCATCCAATTAATGAGCTGAAGAAAGAAATATGTGAATAATTTTGAGATGTGTTGAAAACACTCATTTGTCTCTGGATTTCCATGACTGAAAGCATGGAGTGAAATCTGGGTAAGGAATACAATACATGGCGCAAAATCATTCCTTGTTAAACATGGGCAAGATAAGCTGGATTTTTGTGTAGAAATAAGCCGTGGTTTACCAGAGTCACTTTGAATCTTACAAGTTACATGAGAAGTCTTTTAAAGCAAATTCCAGAACCTGCTCCAGGTGGCTTATTGTACTTGAAAGTAGTTCGGCAATTCTCTGAAAATTGCACAAGAATCACTAAAAAATTAACTTCCAAGATATCTTGTATTGTGCATACTTTTTCAAGTTGATCTTTTTCTTAAGACCCTTGCATTTATCTTTGCTTTGGCATTAAGGTCTCTCAGAGTGCAAGTTGCCCAAGAAATCAAGACATGAGCAAATGTTGCCCCTGAAAGATAGCAGGGGACAGTGAGTGCTTTTTTTTTATGTACTACCCATACTAGCAGCAGTTCATCCTTGTCATATGGCTCCTTTGCAACATACCAAGGAAGACTAAATATCTTGCACCTCCTAATATTTTCCCTAACACTTGGTCAGTTGAAACATTTCTGGAACAGTTGGTAGAAAAATCTATATCTGTCTTAACGTAAAGCAAAAAATCAAATTAAATTGGATTTCGAAGATGTATCCAATAAACTAGTGGAGAATAATGTCATAAACTGGAGGCACTGGGGAATCAATTCAGGGTCCACAATTCCTAAAAACCTCAGTGATGAAGAATGAGCATATTTATTTTTTTTACAGACTGTATGCAAACCAGTTCAGAACAATTCAATCTTAACATGTATTTAAAATGCATCTGGAAAGTCTCCACTTATGCTGGATGGATTATTTGAAGGAAAGGAGAGTTTTACTTGATATGCCACAAAGAATTATTTTAAATCACCTGTTGACATCTCAGCGAGCCTGGAACTAGCTAAAGAATCTGTGGGTGTTGGTTTTGGTTTTACTGATGTGATTGAACAGATACAGTCATAGCCTGATTAATTTATATCTATGTAAATCTACTTGACATGAGAATTTGATTTCCTTTCCAGTGACAACAGCAGAAAAAGTCTATGGTAGTGATTTCAGTAAAGTCATGGAGTCAAAAGGTAGGGTTTCTGTTCCACAGGAAGATGTATGGGTAAAGTTGCACTGGGCAAATTTACTGTTTTGTCGCTATTGGTAATGTTTGTATTTCGAGGCTGAAGTAGAAGTGGTATTTTTTCACTTTCCTGAAACAAAGTTTAGTGTATAAATACTTTTGGATCAGCAACATGAATGTTTCTGATGCAATATGGAAGTAAAAAACGTTCACGTATACGAGGACTGTTACACAGACATGGCTGCATTTCATTAGAGTGAGCGCTACTCACTGTTAGAGCAGGATAGCCAGCTCAGCTCCTTAACATGTGATACTAATAACTTCATAGCTGTGGCTATAAACCCACAAGCTGGCTAGAACCTGTTCTCCACTCGCTTCTCTATTCAGCAAATACCTAGCTTTTGCTCAAATCTGAGTGCAGGAGCAACCTCTTTTGGTTAGATATTTTAAATTTTTTCCTTATAAATAAAAAGACATGGACTTGTGACCCGATATAGCATTTTAAAATTATTAAGATTATACTTGTTTTAAAATGAATTGTACTTACTTTTTCTTTGGCACGTAAATTCTTTGTACTTCCATAAGCTTCAGACATCAAGAATTCAGTGCATGTGTCATGTGATACTATCTGTTAACAGTGTTATTTCACAATGTACATGAATTAAGGAATCATTTTTAGTACCTGGATGATCCCACTAACTTCTTACTTTTAATATGCTTTTTAAAGCTCACATCAAGGGATCTTACATCTAAGGAACTTATTAATGTTACATGCAAAAGTGAAAGCTCGTCTCACTCTTTAATTAACCAAGCATGAACACAAAGTTTTAGACTTTAGATTTGTTGTTTGGTTGTTGTTTTCCCTACACAGCTTTTAAAATTTAGTTGCAACCCTGCTCCAGGTCAAAGTCCGTGTCAGTAACTCATCTTTCTGAACAGCAACTGGAAATGCCAACGAGAACCACAGAAGAAAGAGTTAATGCAAGGATTGCATGTGTCTGACAAAAAATAGTTTATCAGGGGATTCCTGAGCTACACCTTTCATATGAGCTATTACTCTCAATACTCATTTTTGATCTGTTTTCTTACTTTACCTAATCCCTTTCTGATAGTTTTTATCTTGGTAGGTTTCACAAGAAATATACGGAAGGATATCAACACTCTTTATAATCTGTTTTCACTGTGAAAAGTGTCTGATTATTCCAGTTTTTGCTTTCTATATTTAAATCAGTATTAGTTTAGAAGTTGGTTTTCTTTTATACCTTGCAACACTTTAATGGCTTTCTTTTTCTTGGTGAATAATCTTATCAAAATCTTTCAGAAGACTAAGCATGTTATATCAACTCCATAACCCAAATGAAAATGTTTGTTGGAACACTGAAAGAAATACAGTGTGAAGAGCCACATCCTTACATTACCTTCCCCTAATATGACAGAACTCTGTTGGTTACTTAGAATACTAACTGCTGTAACTCCTGTCAGATAGGTTGGTGTGGAAATTAGGTTTTCACACCTGTGAAATTTCACAGGTGTGAATTTCACCTCTGAAACGATGCTTAAATACCAATGTGGCATTTGCCATCTTTCATTCCTCTGGTACCAAGTTTGCTTTATACATAGGAATTGATATTTAACCAAGTGTCATGACCAAATATGGACATCAAATTGCTGCAGAACTGTCTGATCTTATTGACTGCCTGTTGTTCAATCTATTGTTCTGCTTTGTGTTTTGTATTGGGTTTAGTTTTAAAATCTCTGAGCCTTTTCTCTGACAGTGGATTCCTATGCAGGCTTGGTCTGAGAACTGTCTTCCCACCACTAGGAATACCAAAAGTTAGTTTAACCTTTCTGCAATAACTTTAATCTCGCTGATCGTTCCTTTTACTACTTGATTACATGCTCTCCTGGTTTACTGTCCCATTAAGGGACACTTTTATTATTAAAGGCATAAAAACTGGTAGGCTGCTCCGTAACCTTTTGTGATATTAATTTTAAATGTTAGAGCTTTTGTTGTTGATTATTTTAATTTCCTATATTTCCTTGAATGTATTTCTGATATATTGTATCTTCTCCCCCCCCTTTTTTTTTTCTTTTTCCTGGGGAATAGAAAAAGGGGAAGAAGTGAAATGCAGTGATAAAGAGGAAGCATGAGTCAATATCTGTGTCTGTCTTATGTCTTTTAATGATCTTCAGGCCATCTGAAGGCATTTTACATATTTAAATATTCCATTTTTTATTTATTTCTAAGTTAGATTTTTTTTGTGTTGTTTCTCTTTTTAAGTGCTAGGGACTGAGTGACTGAATGCTTCGTGAACTTTGTTATTTCACAAAGCAAGCAAGTCAGTCTCCATGCAGTTCCTGATGACTACCTTTCATCTCTGTGTTCTTAATAACTAGATTCCCAGTTGTGTGTGTGTTTCGTCTTATTGGCTGGTACCCTTGTCTTTGGAGGAGCATGCCTGAAGCAAGAGGCTATAGGATGTACCTATATTCTGATATCAAAACCTTTTTTACCTTTTCATCTCTCACATTAACCTCAATCAGGCTGGAATTAAGCTTAGAATCAATGCTGAATATTTCAAAATTCATATTCACAATATTTAGTGTCTAGGACATATTGTACCTTTCTGGCTTCAAAGTCATGCAGTTCACTCTGGTGTCTCTGACAGAAAAAGCTGAATGAACTTTGCAGAAAGTACAGAGGGATATTTTGCTGACAACATTTGAACATATTTTGATTTCTAAAGGTATAAATACACATTAGATGTCCTCAGACAAATAAAAAAACTATCAGCTCCTAGATATGACTATGCTTGAGCTGTTAGCCTGTGATAAACTCAAAATAAAAAGGTATTATTGAACAATATCAGTTGGTCAGGGCTGGTCTGGGCTAGGGTGTGCCTAAGTTGAAACACTGTTGATAAGGGGATAAACAGGGTCAAAAATTACAGTAACATTGTAATATTTGATCATGTGCTCTTACCTGTATCACTAGAAACTTTCTAAAACCCTAAAGCAGCAGATTTACACCTGATGTGTTTATGGTTGCTTTTTAAAGTAAGTTTCATTGGCAATGGGTTCCACAATTTAACCACAATATGAGAAAGATATACATTTATCAGTGAACTAGTTGTCATCTTTTCACATAGTTGAATATTTATGTGTCTTTGGAAGAGGGAATGAAAGCATTTGTTTTAAATAATTTTTCCAATTTTTATTTGCTCTATTTTTACCAATTCTTGCATTTTTCAATTTTTTTTTTCTCAGACCCCTGACCATTTCTATCACTTTTCACTGAATGTTTTATTGGGTTTTGCTTCCTTTTGAAGAACTCTATAAACAGTGTGTGATTAAATCTCAAGAATCTACTGCAAGGTAAATAAGGGAAAGATATCACCATCTGATGGGGAAACCACAGCAAAAATGAGGAAAGAAATATGTGATTAGAGAAACGTTCAGGTACAAAAATATCAAACTCTGTGTGATATGCACCAGATATCCCTTTCTTTTGTGGGATTTAATTTAGATGCCTTGCTTAGTCACAACCTCCTCTGTTGGGAGCCTGCCTCTTTCCAATGACTACATAAATTTATACACAGGGAACCTCACATTTTTAAATTAAAGGCCTAAAATCAGATGACCTGAATCTCTTTCCAGAGAGTCTACTAGAAGTTTTTTAAGTTACTCGAATCAGTAGTTGAATACCTATAAAATTCTAGCTTTGATTTTCTTAGGATTAAATAGGACACCTGAAGCCAATTAGGAAATCGAATCCAGGTTGTCTTTGTTCAAAACTAGCACTGCAATAATTATTCTACTTCTCCATCCTATAAAATATGCAAATTCGAGCATTCCAATTCTGGCTTTCATTTTTGCTGTAGTATTTAATTATGTAAAGGGAAATATAAACAATAGTGACTTTTCAGAAAAAGTGCTTTTAGTCACACAGTTACAGATGATGCTCACAGTTCCTTTGTACTAATGCCCTATTCATTGAAAAGATTTTAAAAGAAATTAGAAGAATATCATAAGAAATTACCATTTAGTAAATAATGATACCCACAGAGGAAGGAAAATAAACCAAACCTCTTTGTATTTCTCTTCATATTCATAGAAGTTTCATTTGCTTTTCTTCTCAAATCTATTTTTGGGCCTACGCAAAGTGCCTCCCCCACTAAGCTATTAAATTCTTTACAATCTTTTTTTCATCCTGATGTGCCATTTCATTGACATGTTGGAATTAGTTCAGAGATCACAACTGCCAAAGCCCTCTGATCACACAGAGCTGGCCCTCCCACTGCTGTTGCTGTTCAGAGCATCCACAGCTACAGCTGCTCAAAATGAGATCAGCCAGCTTATTCTCTGGGCTCTTTTCAAGCTTGCTCCTGTGGCTACTCTGCTTCCACCTGCTCTGCCCTGAGCAAAGTGTTTCTATTGCACAAATACACAGGGACCAAAAGAGTACCAGAGGCGGTGCCCTGGCTCTTGCCTTCAGCCCAGCTCTTGTGGGCAGTTCAGCACCCACTCGGCAGCATCATATCACTGTCAGGGTCTGAGTTCCTTCCCATTGGAGAGCTGGGCACAAGGGGAAATCTGTTCCACTACTGATTTACTGTTCTACATTTATCAAAAAGATACTGTTTATTGTCCTTTATAACTCTCCTTTTTCCTGTCTAACATAACTAGAACATTTTTTCACGGGCTGTAATTTAATAATAGCATACTTATAAATAAATGATTAACTGATGTCCTAAGCCTGTCTTGAACTTAAATTGCATTTATTTATGGAGTGATATTTCTTACTGATGGTAATACCTGAAAAATTAGATGCTTGTTAAATTTGTTGATGAAAAAGTATATGAAATCTACAATCTCTATTTAGTAAAACAATTAGTTATTGAGCAATTTATTATCTAAAAATATACCATTACTGTAAAACCAGACATTACATGGAAAGTTTTATTGTAAATTTCTCTTATTATTTTTTTATGGTGTGATTTACACTTCATACATTCAAGATGCTTTTTTTTACAAGTGAATTCTTCTGAATTTCAACTTTTTATAACAACTTTAAAAGAAACAAACAGCAGAGCAGAATTTGGAGCTAAATAGTATCAAATATATTGCAGTATGTAGGTGTATTTGAAACATCTGTAGTACTAATGGTGCAGCTTCTTGTTGAGCAGTTACTCCCATCCCTGGATGCAGCCTATTACCATCCAATACTGACACTGAGCCCATAACAGTTGTTCATTTATTTTATGCTTGTGCTAGTTAATTTGTTTGTTTTGATATGAGTTTAGTGCTATGGGCTATGAACAATAGCAGGGGCCCAGTAGAGTTAGTGTGCAATTTAGGAAAAGCTCTCTAATCACTGTCACAGGAACTTCAAATTCCTGTATCTGTTTTTCTACCCTTTTCTCTTTCACATATTTATATTAACAAATAATCTAAATTCATAGGATTGCGTGGGATGCCACCCACTAGACCAGGACACTCAAAGCCCAATCCAGCCTGGCTTTGAACAGTACTAGGGATGGGGCACCCACAGCTTCTGTGTGCAACCTGTTTCAACGCCTCAGTACCCTCTGAGTAAAGAATTTCTTCCCAACATCTAATCTAAATCTCTTCTCTCTTAGCTTGATTTTAACTCACATTTCAGTAACTATTTTTTAGGTATTTTGACTCATTCTCTTTACTTTCATTTCGCAAAAAAAAAAAAAAAAAAAAACCCCCCCCCCAAAAAAAAAACAACTTAAGACTGCATCAAGCACAGACACTTCAATTGTTTCCACAATCTAGTAACAGAACATTTCCATCCATGAGATATATGCCACAGCAATTTTCCTGTTTTATCTTTTTTTGCTGGCTCCTATTACACTCTTTGAAGGTGCACCAAAGCTTAGAGTGAGTACTCCATGTTTAACTCATTTGTGAGGACACGAGCAAAGATGATTACCTTGTTAGAATAGTCCTTGATTTCTTTGTACATGCTTTACCTCAGAGAAATACCAAACCAGCTGGCATGCTTCTATGTTAGTCAGAGAGAAGCTTGTTTGGCATAATTTATTTCAAAGAATAAAGACATATCCTACATTTATTATTAGGATCAAGTTGTCAGCATGAGACTATCTAAGAGATGGCCTTTTAGTACTCTTAAGTATTCATTAAAGAGCTATTATTTTAACAAGTTCATCTGAATGAATAAATGGGGAATAAATTCAAAGATTTTAGGGATAAATTGGACAACTAATAAAAATATGATAGATATATATTACACAAGTGACTGGAATTTATCAGTGATACTCAATAACCCACCTTTGTATAATGTACTTGTATCTCACCTTTTGATATGCCCTTCAAAAGGAAATAATAGATTCTTGTCTCTGATGTAGGTAAGGACTTCAGCAGTGCATTTGAATTTGCATGATGCTATATTCACTTTTGATTTCCATTATTAGAATTTTGATATACATTTTTTTGCTACACTGCATATCTAAATAATGTCACAATTTGATTAGAAAATTTCACTTAATTTCTTTGGCGCAGTGCCTGCAAGGAAGTTAAGGCATTGTAAGCTTACCAAAGTAAGTAACCTTTAGTAAAAGACCAGAATCCCAGAAGATGAAGCACGTATCAAAAACCACTTCCATATTCCAGAACTGTTCTGCTGGTTTTGTTGCTATTTGACTGGTTGTGTGGGTTTTGGTGTTTTCTTTTGTGAGTGGTAACAAAGTAAGAGAAGAAAAGTTTGTGAAAACAGAGAATGAAAGCTGAAAGTTGTTCAGGGGGTGAGTTTCTCACCTGATAGATTGCTTGCCTACTAATATTTGCAGCTGTTAATTTCCACTAGCATCTGTTGCAGGTTGTGTCACATGGGGGACTGCTGCACCCATAGCATGGGCTTAACATAGCATCTAATGTTCCTATGCAGGAGTTTCTTCCACAAAGCTACATCTTTGCTTGATGAAATGGAGAGATGGTTTAAAAGTTCCAGCACATGTGAGGGAAGTGGCACCTCTATTTCTTGCAACAAACGTTAGAAGAAATTGAACGGGACAAAAGGACCATGCTGGGAAATAATTTATTTTTAATGGGGAAGAGAAAGGAAGTGAAAAACACTGAAGAGACAGAATGAAGGAAAGTTTTTAGCAGTGAAATAGGGACACCTTCACTTTGATTCAAAAGGGCGTCCATAAGAATATAATTATGTAAATGTCAAGAAGGCTAGAAGTGGTTTTAATGTTGTACATTAAGATATATATTAATAATATGATGGAATTGGGAGCAGAAAAGCCTATACTAAATATAATGGAAAACGTTCTGACAGGAAGATACATTAGGCTGTAGAATAGTTTTCCATAGGGAAGCCATCACTTAAGGGCTTTTTCTTCCATCAGTATGTTCCCCAGTTCTATGAAGATTCATATTCAGCTCTTCATGTCCAAATGGAAAATTAAACAAGAGAGATAATTTCAGCAAGTCCCGAAGTCCCTCAGTAATTTTAAGGAAATTCAGTTACATTCTCTTATCAAAATATCCCTTGCTGGGGTTAAGAATAGACCCCCACTATATATATTTAATCGAGTTATGCTTAAAAAATAATTTATTTAATTAAAAACTGAAGATCTTTCTCTGAGTTTAGATGTCAGGTTTTTTTGTGATAGGTCTGTCACATATTGTGTCCTTCTTGCAAGATTTTGGGGGTATTGGCTGTATCTGGACTAAAGAATGTATGCACACAAAATATATTAAGTTCTAAATACTGTCTAAAGTGCCTGTTTCCTGGACTTTCAAAGTTCAGGATTCAAAAGAAAAGCTGTTTGTTTCATTGAGGATGCACAGCTGCGTTTTCAGGTTCAAAATATCAGTGATCTGTGTGAGGCAGAATACTGTGTGAAGTCTGAGATCAAGTCTGAGCTCTAGTCCTGGAGACAGGGTGTCTGTTTCTGTTATTATGATTAAAACATTGGCCTTTGAAGTAATGGGGCATATCCAGAGGTATGGGAACCTCAGGGAAAAAGTAGGTCTTTGCCAGAAATCTAAAAGGTTCGAACATCAAATCACCCTAAAGCTTTTGTTCTGTTTGTGGGATTTTCTTTTTGTTTTTGGGTTTTTTTTCAGCCTACCCTTTTCAAATGAATGATTTTTTACCATTGTTTTAGTTTTCAAATCAGGCATGTAAGACGTTTTCTCCTTTTTTTTTTTTTTTTTTCATGTCACTTTCCTTAGGACAAGGTTTGAGTTTGGGGCAAGACAGCTTTTAAGATGTATTATGTTTCACACAGCAACTGTGAGAGAAAGGATTTTCTACTGCACTGCCCTTGGTCTGGAAAATCAGGATTTAATTTACTTCTCTGTCATAAGTTATCTATATGGGATTAGGCATCTTGAGATACAAAAAGATTATTCAGTAATATTCACAGGGACTGAAAGGTGCAAGCCAGCACTTCCAGAAAGACCTTCTTTTGCACAAAGAGGAATATAACACAATATACCTTTTTAGATATTTGTCCCATTTTCTATGAAATCTTGAGTAATTTACTCAAATCTCTGTGTGTATAACGATATTTAATGACTATTTCAACCGACGTATGTGGTACTGTAAAACAATAGTATGTGCTACATAGCAACGAAAATATTTAAAAAAAAAAACCTATATTTTCTCTTTAGTTAGACGATTGCAAAATTGCATGTTTTGCCAAAGAACTTGTATTTCATACTGTTAATGAATTTTGAGGGTTGGTAACAATATAATTTTTTTTTTACCCCAACCAAGAGATGGTTGGTTTTCATATTGATGCCATGTATTTTAATTATTTTTTGTTCAGTTTATTGTGAAAAAATATATGTCTCACCTTCTAGATTGTTTTAAATGCATTCGGCTTTCTGCTAAAATGATGCTTCTAGATAAATGATTGTGGCTATAAGTGTCTAAAGTATTGATTAAACAGCACAGCAAATTCTCACATTAAAACATTGTGTTTGTATATCTATTTATGTCTCCTTTAATTGCCTGGTTTAGCTTGTTTTGTTTTGGCAATCCAGAAGGTGCTTTACACATTTCTGTGTGTCCATATACAGTCTTCACTGCATACTACGTAGTATGACTTAAATTAATTGATAAATATTAAGTCAAAAAATGAGTTTAAATTCTCTGAGTAACTGAATTGTATTGAACTGCAGGCGTTGTGAAAGTTTTAGCTGAACTTAGTCTCATCAATAAGTCTGCAATCCTTTGCTAAGAAGCTTTGCCTTTGAAACTCTCTTGGGGTTTACTAAATGAATTTAAAGCAATACATATACCTTCCAAATCCCATAACAGAACTCACAAGTAAGCCAAATAAGCTGGAAAAAATCTGTGAGTAGGGAAAGGCAATTCTTGTTGAATTAATGAAAACTGAAAAAAACTGAATTCTCTGGTTGCTTTTAGCCTGACTTGATAAAAATCTCTGAACAAGTAACTTAGCAAAGACAATAGAAAGTGGGTTGGCCAGCTGTAAGATGTTGGCCGGCTACAATAAATTAAGCAATAGATTTACTAGGCTTAAAAAAAAATAAAAAAATAAGGTAGCTAACTGTGAAATGAAGTGCTCCAACCTGGAAGCAAACAGTATGGTTCAACAAAATCCAACCATAATAAAAACCCCAGTTTAAAATGCATATATGCCTGTGATTCTTTTACTGAAAATTAGTTCACCACTTTCCTTATTGCCACTGCATATAATCTATCAAGGAAAAATGTGAACTAATCTTCAAAAATTCAGTTCTCTGAAATGTAGGGTTGGGACCCAGAATCCAAGGCCGTATTTGAATAAGGAATATATTATTGGGACTCTTTTATTTAATAGTATATAAAAGCATAATGAAAACGTTTCACCGTTGAGTTCTGGACACCAAAGTCCCTCAAAGCTACTGAGAATGTCACTCTATTTGTGCTGCATCCAGGAAATAAATAGGTTTTTTTAACAAATGTTATTTTAACATCTGCCTTTAAAAAGATAACCAGTCGCATGAGTTTCTGTTTATTTCTTCAACTTACAGTGAATTCTCTGTCCGTCTATTGACTGCATCTAATTGTCCATCTTGATAAATATACCTCGGTTACCCAAATTAGATATTGTAAAGAGCTTGGGAAGCGGAATCCAGAGTTTAACAGAAGCATTAGGAATAGAAACGAATAAGTACAATAAGAAAGGATGGCAGACGCTGTGTTTGATGACCTATGCCATTAGTATCAGAAACCAGTTACATGTGTTCTAGCAAAGTAATGAATACACATATAAGATATATTCTTCCACTTGTTTTTTGTGCATCATATATTACAGGGTAAGACGAACACTGATTAATGAAGCTGTATTTGAAAGGATGAATTCATTTAAATTTAAACGTTATAAGTTTTAATATTTATTCTATGAATATTGCTGACAGATTTTCACCTGGCCCACTTTGCTTTAGTCTGGTTGTTTATCATGTTTTTGCAGTGCTTAATGCAATTAGTAAGTTTTTAATGAGGACACGGCAAAAATGCAATGATCATGTTGGCAATATGTAATGGAGTCCATTTTTACAGTAGGGGTTCCTCTCTCAAATGCGCGTCATAAGTAAATGAAACTGGAAAGGTTGTATTCATTTCTTATTTTAACCTTCTCCCTTTTTTTTTTTTTATTTTTTTTTTTGAACCAAAGTTGTTGCTGAATTCCAATCAAAAGATGAACTTATAAAAGTCCAAGTAGTATACAGATATGTTACCAAAAATAACACCTATTTCTACAAGTTTCAAATGTTCTCTTCTTTATACCTCCTTTGCCTCAATAATGTTTCTCAACAAGACAAACTTTTACAGAATGATCAGCATTTTTGTGGTCTTAACTACTATTTAGTGGATAAAATCTACTACCTTCCCAAAAACAATGTTTAAATTTTAGCCATGTGAGCAGTAGCATTCATGAAAAGTAATGCTTCCTGTTGTCATAAAACAGATTATATAGCAAGAAAATAAAGTATTTGTGATTGCTGTTGGTCTGGAGTTACTTTGCAAGATAAGACTGTCCAAAAGCACAACTGTATCTTAATTTAAAATGGGTTCTTTAAGAAAATTACTACTGTTGCCAATCCTAGACTAAGTTTCTGTGTTTATTTAGTTTTTTAAAGAGTTTTGACCGTCACAGATTAGATTATTAGTAATTTCTTGTTTTATTTCTCTTGCAAATGAAAATATATGACTGTTTAATTTCCAAAGTGTCCAAAATCATTATCCCCAGATTTATTTCTCTATTAATATAGGTTTCAAACTTCTTGCATTTTAATTGGGTGTCCATGTTAAATACTTTGTGTCCTTTGTTCAGATATTTCCAATCCCCTGAAAAATGTGTGTTTTTGCTATTGATTCTGCCCAGAATTTTTCAATGAGTGTACTATTGTAATGTTTACTTGACTACTAAGTTTTTGTTGGGTTTTGTTGGTTTTTTGAAGGGAGGTTTCTCAAAACCAATGTCTTAATAGTACTTTTTTTTCTGTTTGTTTACTCTCATAAATTATTTTAGAAAAAAGATTGTGATATTCTTGTTTTGCTGATTCAGATGGGTTTGCTCTGTCCTCTGTGGTGTCGAAAAACCTTAAGGAAAGACTCATAGCCTTTTTCATTTGGTTTTTTTTTTCAGATGAAATTAATAGTATTTCAGTATCATTTCAAACTATACAAAAATAATGGAAATGATCTTTGGAGTTCTTAATTATAGGAACTTTATGAACTTGGCATTTCATTAAATATAATATCTGTTACTCACTGTTCTCCTTGATGCCTAAAGAGGTTACCTAGAAGCAGAGACTAGACAGGAGTAAGGGAATAAAGGTGGTTATTTATTTGAAAGGCCCTCAGAGGTACACCCTGGGCAGGCCAAAGGCTACACCCAAGATGGACAACAGGTGACGAGTTCTTCACACTTTTATAGGTTTGGTCCATTTGCATATCAGCATAAATTCGCCAATTAAAACTTCAGCTAATGATGTAATTTCTCCAAGATTACCCCCCTTCTCAAGATATTAGTTTACACGTTTTGGGCCTAGGATGGTCTGGGTGTCCTTGGAGAGCAGGCCTGGAGAGGCTTTGTTATGTCTATCTTAGCATGAGAGAACAGCAGCTAACAGGCTACAAGAAACTTCAGAGTTATACACTAAGCAATACAGGACCTAAAAAATATGAGTTAAAACCTAAGGCATCATCCTGTTCTGTGATTAGTTAGCTAACGACCACAGAGCAATGTAAAAACAACTTATTCTGTAAAATACTTGGCATTTACATTTTAACTTATCTGGAGACTAAAATAATTATAATTTAAAAATATTTCAACAGCACTTTTTGCAGACAACACTATATGCCTCCTTCAATTAGACAGTATTCAATGTAAAGAACAAGCAAAATCCTAGGCAAGGCATTTATTTATACATATTTCCTCTAATTGTAGTGAACAAAAATGTTGTGTAATATAAACACATGGTTGACTTTAATAGGAATTAACAGTACTCTGAAAGGTAGGAGGAGGCTGATAGGAAGAGCTGACAAGTATAAAAGTAAGATGGAAGAGCTGGAGAGATGTAATTTCCTAGCAAATAATTATCCCCAAGCTGTGTAAACATGCTTAAACACATAGTTTACAAAAATCAAACCAAGAAACGAAATAGAAGATTTATCATTTCAGCACAAGTGTCAGTAACTGAAGCCCATATGTTTACACAGGCCAGTCTCACAGAAAGGTAAGTGTGTTTGGCCTTGCTCTAATCAGCACCAACTGCAGTTAACATATATTTTTACCTGCTTGTATCCTGTATGAACAGAAAGATATCAAAGGAATATGTAAAATAAAGGTTTAGACTTGCTTACATTCCCACTGTAATGTCTCCTTTTTTGGAGACTGACTGATTCTGTGATTCTGAGCAGGAAAAATATTCATTCTGGTCCATTGCTTACAATATCGGTTATTCAGCAATGCATATGGAAGACACTTGTGTTTCACTTCTTCATAGCAAAGTTTGCTTTTATCATAGAACAAATATTATAACATATGTTATAAACTGATTGCTGCTTGACAGACAACAAAAAATATACTAAGGGATGGTTTTCAGACTGAGTCCCTGCACTGAATGGTGATGAAGTATTGCAAAGAGTTTAAGAATTGTCATAACTTTGTCCAGAAGAGCAAATTCACCTAAAATTGGCCAGGTCTAGGATCAGTTATAGAAATTTGGGCCTAAATTACATTTGACTACAGGAGATAAACATATTGTTTAATCACTGTATTTGAGATTTTTCAAAAGATAATAAGCCTTTTTGTTAGGAGGAAGTTCCTAACATCCCTTATTGTACTGTTCACCAATTGTACCTAATGGAGAAATAGCTCACCACAAGACATATCTCACAAGAGGTCTCTCTGTCTTGTATGTTTTGGTGTACCTCAAAAAAGCCATATAAGACATTAGTATTTTTGTGAGTGTGTGCATGAAAAAGATGTTTGATGTAATATCCAAGCTGGAAATTATACTGTACTTTTTTGTTTTTGTTTTTGTTTTTTTTTTCCTGTAAGAACAGCAATGAATCACATTTATGTTTGTTTTCAGTTTTTCTGTTAGTTTCCTTCTTTACATTTCCTGGTCTTAGCTTTAGATGATATTTTTTGTCCAGTACACACTGATTTCTGCTAAGACAAAAAGAATGAAATACAGAAAGTAAGAGAAATTTTGAGTTTCAACTCTCTGCATGTTTGGGAGGTACTATAGACATAATTGGGGCACAAATCATCAAACTGTGTTCTGTTGCCTAGCACTGTGTTCTGTTGCTTAGCACTGCAGCTGCTTTCTTATTTCTATCCCAGTGAAATACTGACTCTCATCTTGCTGTTATGCTGTAGATAGTTTCAAAATCCTTGTGAAATCCAGCATTCTTCAGTTTAATTAGTCACTGGTGGTAGACTAAGTTGACTGGCTTTGGTTGTCAACTAGAGGCTCTTGGTTTTTTGTGATTGTATGCCCATGAGAGCCTGGGGTATAATTATTAAATCACCTCAGTCTCACCTGTGATGATTGCTGGTGCCAAATTGCTCAGCTCCAGAATGCTTATTTGCATTGGCAACACTTTTTGTCCCTTTCTTGTTTTCAGCACAGTGATTTCACTTTTCTTTCTTATCCGCCCCCAGTTAAACTTATTAATCAGGAGATTGAAATCTGCATTGAAAGGACAATTATGAGCCTGTATCAGATACAATCAAAGCAATGTCTGGGTGTATTTTCATCACATTGCTTTATAAATCAAAAAAAAAAAAAAAAACAACCCATCGTGTGTGTTTCATCCTAAAGATAATTAAAGTCTGATCATGTAATTCAGTCGATCTGTTGAAAAAATACAGTTGGTTAAAGATAAAACATATCTTTAAATAGTCCTGGTTGTGATGCATTGGGAAGAACATGTAAGGAATGATCTTTTAGAGAAGTACATATAAAAGTTACTGCTAGAGGGCAAAATAATAAATCCTCTCTTCCTGAAGCTTACAAAGTGTGATTCCCTTAGGTGAATCTCTTATCAGCAGGGGTATCACACTGCAGTAGAGAAAACTTTTTAAGTGTATGGAGAATGATTCATTCAACATAATGTTGAAACAGTATTTTTCAGATCAATAATTTAGTCATCTACAACATAAATGATACATATATTTTAGCAACAAAACAGAAAACTCTATCACAACAGTTTGTAATTTGTTAAATAGCTTAATTTCAGTTGCTGTCAGTGACATAACTGTAAAAAAAAAAAAAATCTTTTTAATCAACATCATTTGATCTTAAACACATTTTGGGGTGGAGTCAGTTAGATAACTATAGTGCTTCCGGATCACCTGACTGAAAGGTTTTCCACTTTGAGATGCTGAGATGGTAGATAATTGCCCACCTTTAATGGAAAACATGTCTGAAATGATTGGCATCAAAAGTTAAATTAAATATTTGAGATTAAATCTTGCAGGCTGCTTAGTTTATACATCCAGTATCTTAGAAGACACATACTTTCACGTGTGTCTCTGCACATGTGCACATTGCAGACTTATCTTTGTAAAAATATGTTAGAGTTCAATGTCTTTTCTACTGTATGCAAAGTTAAGAATGATGTTCACATTAGAAAAGAAACCCATTCTTAGCAAATGATTTTCACAAGTAAAAATAGATGTAATTTACTCAAGTCAGGGGAGGCATAAGAAACTTTAGCCCACCCAGATGGAATAGCAAGTTAACAAAGTTTGATGTTTTCCAGGTAGAATGATTAGGATCTCTTGGCTGATAGTTTTGTCTTCGTACCTATGCAGAAGAGGATGATGTCAAGACACAGAAAAGTAGTTTATTTGTTTATTTGGTTTTCTCTTTAAAAAGCATTCCTCAATAATATTTTTTTAAATCATATTTTGTTCCTTCTATCTTCATGATGACGTGGTATTTTAAATTTTATTTTTACTTTTGTATCCTTAGTTGTCCTTACTTTTCTGGCTTAATTTTGTTCTGTTACGTGATTGCTGGGCTTGGGGCTTTTTTTCTTCAATCAAGGAAGATTTGGTAAATCCTTCATACAAATCCTTCTTTGTATGAACATTCACATCAGGCTAAATTTGGACCCAATACTTTCCTAATTTTAGTAGAGAATAAAAGTTCAGGGTAAGAGAAATATTTTATTTCCCTCCATGATTTGGGATCTAATGAGGCACATACAATGTTTTACTAACTAGATAGAGGAATGGACAGATAAGATATAATACTAAAGAGAAATTATTTCCACGACTGAGATTTTTGGCAGATAGGTTAGAAAAAAGCAGCTAGAACATCTTCTAGTTGCTACTTGCAACTTTGTTTGGTGGTACATGTTCTTCTCCAGTGGA
The DNA here is from genome assembly GCA_013397055.1 of Pachycephala philippinensis. Classification (NCBI taxonomy): domain Eukaryota; kingdom Metazoa; phylum Chordata; class Aves; order Passeriformes; genus Pachycephala; species Pachycephala philippinensis. The sequence goes on from VWZT01000756.1 coordinate 423,356, forward strand.
TGCTCAGTTTTAGCAAATACTGAATATGGATTCTGCTGAGATCTAGTAGTGCATTAGAAAGTTTTGGCTTTCATCAATGTGTGTTACAGTAGTAAAATAAAACCAATATTCAATTATTTGCTATAAAAAAATATATTTTTGAAAGAAACATGAAATATCTGAAATATTGCTGATTGTTACAGCAATGCCTATTGTTTTTCTAACATAAATTTAAGATTGTACCATGCACTTTCATGGGCAACTATGTAAAAGAGAATTTTATGGCTCAAGTAAAGAACACCTTCCAGTCCCTTCGTTTTGACAGGCAAGGTATTCTAAAATAAATTGATAAAGTACTTGAATCATTCAGATCATTCTCAACTAAATTTAAAGTTCAAGTGATTAATCAATAATGTAGTAATAGAATTTTAGATGTAAGTTAGGCTGATATGGATTTTGTAGCATTAATGTCATTTTGTGTTAGAGTTAACATTCACTTTAACCTATGCCTTTAAAGCATTTTTCTTTTTAATATATGTATATCCCAGTAAGTCTTGTTACTTATGGAATCTTATCCATAGGAAGACAAATGCTCTAAAGCAATGAATGATTCGTGAGGGTTAGTTAATCTCTACAGCATGATTTATAATCCCATCCTGTATAGTCAGATACAATATCCCTGGGTCCTGAGCAAGGAAGAAATGGAGTGATATCTCACTGTTCACTCTTTCTGGAGTTGGTATAGAGCCTTTTTACAACCTCATTTACATTTTCCTTTGTGTGAATTGAAGTACAAAGCAGTGGAACTCTTACAGTGGAAAAGATTTTCAACAGCAACAACAAGGTCACTTAACAATACTTGCTGAATGGTTTATACTCTTATTTCACAATTAGTTTGCAAGTCATAATGTTCTCTTTGTAACTAGAAAATTTTGCTATTATTCTGAAATTGAATTAGTCTAGACTAAACTGTAGTTGGTTACTTGTCTGTTACAGTGGAGGTCCCTGTAGTGAGTTGACCTGGGCTGACCAGATGCCCACTCAGCTGCTCTCCTCAACAGGACAGGGAGAGGTAATAAAAATGGAAAACCTCACGCATTGAAGTACAGACAGAGACATCCCTTACCAGTTACTGACATGGGCAAAACACACACAATCTGGGGAAAAATAATTTAATTTACTACCAATTACGATAGAGTAGGACGGTGAGACTGCTGTAGTCAAATGCTCTCCCCAGGTTCTTTTAGATATTCCACTTGTGGAAAATATGCTTAATACTGAATATATCTATTTGAAGATATTTTCTGTTACATGGGATTTCTGATTTAGCAGAGTGACACAACATATACTGAAAACACAACACTTGCAAGTTACACATCTCAAATTACAGCAATAGTATTACACAGTTCAAACACAATACTAATGTATTTCCCATTGCCAGTCTTTGCGACACATTCATTCTCCCAACACTGGGTGTCCCCACATGCCAGGAGGGAATATGTGGGCTGAAACCAGCTCAAGCCGGTTGCTTTCTTCAAAACTATTTTGCTGATTGTCTGGGTTTTATCCTTTGTGTTGGCTGAAGTTCATTCCCCCTATACTGCTCTGATTAGCTCCGGGAGGCACTGCCATCTCGGGTTAATCCATGCAACTCTGGAGAGCTGTTACCTAAAACGAAGGCTGCTCTCTGTTCCCGTTATGCTGAGATAGAGTCAGCTTCTTTGCCTCATTCTCTGAGCTTTATGGGCACATCACTCTTGCTCTCCCATGTCTGAGGTGCTCAGCCATGCCCTCCAGTGAGACCAGTGGAGCCAGCTGGGACTGTCTGTGTCTGGTGTGGGACAGATCCAGCCCCTTTACACAGGGACTGCATGACAATGTTGAATGTTCATTCTCCTCAGTTACATTATGCACCACGGAATAGTGTTAGTCGGTAATTACTTTTGATAGGGATGGTGTTTGCTAATATCTTTACAAACAATTTGACGGGTGAAGGTACGGGTGTTAACGTCTTTGAAATGGATATTATTGTCCCTACTAACTTTAGGCAGCAGGTTTGTTGCAGAGCTTGGCTCCTGAAACAGACAAGGGTCTGCACAAGCCTGAAATTCTGAGCTTTGGGGTAAAATGTCAGGTTCAAGGGGGGAATATGTGGTAGGCGGTTCGGGAAGGCTGTACCTTCCTAGTACCTCAGCCAGTGGGGAAAAGAAGAGGGCAACATGTGGCCGGGAGTTTAGGATAGAGGGAGGCTGCGCCCTCCGAAATCTCGCGGGCATTTGCCCCAGTGGACTCTCTCCCTTTATTTGAACAAAATTTCAGGACTCCTCTGTCTCTTTTATGGACACTGACTTTTCACTGTATGGTTTTCCATACACTTTCTTCACTTTAACCTTACTACTAGGCAATTATTTGAAGTTAGATGTTACCGATAAGTAAAGCTTTGTAAAGGGAAGGCCTTGTAAAATCATGGCTCAGGCCTGTTACTTTGGCTAGGTAGAAAAGGACTGTGGGAGAGTGACTCAGCTGGAATAAGGGTAGAGAGGCATGCTGTGTGATTGCCGCGTGCTTGCATCGTGGTTTTTGGTGGTTGGTTGAATTAGGTTTGTTGTGCCTTAAAACTGTGTAAAATGATAACCTGCTAACGGCTTAAAAAGGCCAGGTTTCTGCAATAAATGGCTCTCCTTTGCACCTGCCTGGGGACTCCTTGTCACTCTGTACTGCAACAGTTCGAGAGTGAGCAAATTGTACTTGGTTTCCTTCAGACAACTGTGCATTTAAATGTGCCACTCACCGGGTTGGACATCGCTCTGCACGTGCACATCCCCACCTTGCGCAAGGCACCTGGTATTTTTAAACCACATTGTGCAGGTGCAGGGATCTGTGTGACAGATGCCAAAAGAAACTTCTCCTTAAGGAAGTACCCGCTCAACTGTCTGGCAGAAGCTGATTTGACAGTAATGTAAATATGATTTGTTGATCTGTGTTTTACTTCTTGTGCTTAATATTCTTATCCATTTGTTTTCCTCTCAAGCAGTCAGTCCGTCTATACCATTATTGAGATGCTCCCAAATAGGGAACATTGTTTGTCTGATGTTGTAACTTTATACTGAAACAGAAGTGTTGAATACAAACTGTACTCATAATAGACACCAAGTATAATTAAAATCCTTAAGGGAGAATAGCTCCTTTCCAGTGTGCTACAAGGCAACAGGGGGGCATAGTGCTTCTGAGCACATTACCAGTAAACTATGACTCCTGCTTGGTTTCAAATAGCTGCTTCCCTGCAGAAGGGTGAAAGCTTTCAGCTGTCCCTCATACAGCTATGTATGGCAACTTGGCTCAGGCAGAGAGGTTGGGTGTGTTCTCACTCAAGCCTGCTCAGGAGCTGAAGAACAAGGTCGTGTGAACTTGGCTCTGTCACTGTGCTGAATGTGGTTAAAGCCACCACAGCTGAGCTGAGGAAGGCATGTACTGGAATTATACAAAGTCTAATGCCTTCTGCGACTCAAATGCTCTTTGGACCGGTTACAGCCTTCCCATTAAACACACATGTGTGCTAACACAGACGCAATGTACTCAGTCCCCAAACACTGCTGTGATTGAAAAGATAAGTGTTTAATTGAAGTCAGTATTCATTCAAGCACCATTTTCCATTGCTTGGCAAGTACATGTTTGTTGCGAGTGGTTTATTATTAGGTATTTTGTGTAAGATAATGCAGTTTCTGTTTATGGACTCAGCTGATTCTGGATGTCTAAAAAGTTGCATTAACTTTAGAAGGAGAGGTATGAGGCATGTGGTGGTGTGTTTGTATCTCCACTTGAGACAGAGACAAAAATCTGGGAAGTTTCTGTACCAACTGTACCAGTATATGTGTAGTTGTTTTCCTTCCATAACCATCATTTACTCCGGGCATCCATGGAAATTAAACGTCAAAACAAATATTTAGTCACAGGTAATTAAAATGATTCTCTATTCTTTCATTTTTCTGATATGCCATGTTTATATAGTTGTACGAATTTTATGTTTAACTGTGTTATTAAATGTTCACAGGGTAATGAGGTAATGCATGTTGGGTGAAAAGCTTGTCTAGGTAGCCTTCATTAGTTTACAAATATCAATTTATCTCTTTGTATGGATGACATACTGCAGTTGTAAAAAACAGATTCTTTTACATAACCCACTAAACTTGAAATAATGAGACATCCAAGTATATGATTTGTTGTTGTTATTATTATTTTCTCTATTATTGTTGTTGTTCTTGAGGCTAATATTTTCCAGTTGGATGTGGAAGGTTAAGGTTGCGGTACATTACAAAATTTATCATGTAACAACTTCCTTTTTGAGGCTTCTCAATGTTTTCAATATTTTTAATGGAAGACAAAACAAGGAAAAAAGAGTAAAACCCTCTCAGACTTACACAATTGTAGTACCTCATTATGCTGTTGGCATCTACAAGGTATTGATGAGATATGAACATACAAAGCATTTTTAATTTTTTTTTTGCTTGGTTTTCTTTGTTCATTTTTGTTTTGTTTTAATTGACTGCAAAAAAAAAGGCAGTTTACATAGATAGGATGTGGGTCTCCTAAATTTAAAAGTCATAGGGTATGGTTTACTTTGAAGATTAACTTACATTAGTAAAACACTTATATGATATGTAGATAGCTTTGGGGGCTTGTTTTTAATAGTTGGTTTTACTTTTTTAAATGAAGGTACCTTTGGCCTCCTGTTAATAAATAACTGCAATAAAGTGAATGTCTGACAGTAGTAAATTACATCAGTAAAAATAACTGCTATTAGTCTCTGTCTCACAGAAGTCAAATTAATTCCCTCAGCCTAAGCCTGATCCTTGTACTGAGCAGTGTAATCAGAATTATTTTGATAGCTTGAGCTTCCACTATGAATCGTTGCCTAAGTGAAATTCTAGTCACTAATCACTGAACCATTCACTGTGCAGGTTGCATATGGCTTTGTTAGCAATTACATTTATTTTAAATTGAGAGAATTACTTGGAAACACTGTTCACTGAAGATTCAAACAGACCATAGCAATTAAGCATTAGTTGCCAAAGGCCTTCAGTTAAAATTATCGGATGGTACTTTCACTATAAATGTTCATCTACCTGATCCTGGTCTCTGGAGATTCCTGACTGATTTCTAATAAATATTCACAATTTCTCACTAATACCAGTATCTGAGTTTAATAATAACAATTAATAAAAAAAATAAAATTAAGGAAAAGAAAAAAGGAGGAAGAAAAGTCTAAGTTCACAAAGCTGATGAAGGGTGTTCAGGGGTGGTTTCTTCCAGGTGTTCCAGCAGTAGAAACCCCATGTGATCTCATCCTATTTCCACCTGATGGAGTCCCTAAGCAAGGTCAAGTTGCTGTAGTGTCTGCCATTATTAACTGTGACTCCCTCGGTATAAGACAACTGTAGTTACTGTAAGTTATTGCTTCTCCAAATTTACTGAATCAGTCCTAATATATTTGTAACAGACATATAATGGACTTAGAGATCCCTTGAGTCTCTTGGTGTATCCCCACTAGCACAGCTACTTTTCGAAACCATGAAAAAAATACAACAGCAGGCTGAACTCCTTAGAGGGGAAAGGAGATAATAATAGAATTTTTAAGCAATTAATTTTATCAATAACAGCCAATACAGCTTCCACTGTAACCATTGTCAAACTCCCAGTTTAAGTATTTTAGTCCAAAAATTATTCATTTGCAGCATATATGTGCTGGTTTTGACTGGGGCAGAGTTAATATTCTTGACAGTGGCTGGTCTGAGGCTGTGTCTTGTATCTGTTCTGACCACATGGTTGGTCATACAGAGATGTTTTTGTTATTGCTCAGCAGGGCTTGCGCAGAGCCAAGGCTTTTTCTGCTTTTCGCATGGCCACACTGGTGAGGAAGTTGGGGGTGCTTGGGAGGTTGGGAGGAGACACAGCTGTCACAGGTGACCCAAACTGACTGAAGGGATATTCCAGACCATGTGACATCATGCTCTGTATATAATGTGCGGGGAGAAAGAGGAAAGTGAGAGGACATTTAAATTGATGGCGTTTGTCTTCCCAAGTCACTGTTACACGTGATGGGGCCCTGCTCTCCTTGGGATGGCTGAACACCTGCCTGCCAAAAGCAAGTGGTGAATAACTGCCTTGCTTTGCTTTGCTTGTGTGTGCAGCTTTTGCTTTCCCTGTTTACTGTTTTTATCTTAACCCATGAGTTTTCTAACTTCTACCCTTCCAATTCTCTCCCTGACCCCGCTGGTGCAGGAGTGAGTGGCTGAGTGGGGCTTGGCTGCTGGCTGGGGAAAAACCATGACAATGTGTCAGTAGGGACACTGGGCTTTTCTCGTTTTATTTCCAGTAATTCTCTAAGTGGAATAGAGCCACAGACTAAAGGTGTGACTCATCTTTGACTAGAAATCATTAGGAACTAGCACTATTGTATTTGTAGAATATACCAGATTCACAGTAGCAAATTTTAACTTCTAATTTCCATTCTAACAAATGAATATAGAAGTTTAACTTATATTTAACTATTGCTCTGTAATTATAGACTGGAAAATATGGCTATAATTGCATTTTATAAATGTAATTAGCTATAAATACTGAAATATAAATATATGCAGCCAGGACATTGCTTTTATTTCCAGCTATAGGATGAAGAAAAGCTTGATATATGGACTTCCAGGGGAAATAATATAAATTAGAAAGCCATCTATTTAGAAATTTTTGGCTAAAAGTACATTAGTAATGCATTGAATAGCATTCAGAGAGATGATAAATTCAGTAATTGAAACACAAATTATGCATGCTTATTATTTATGAAATTTTAAGTATTGCTTAAATACATCAGAAAATGTAAATGGCATTTAAAACAATTAATTATTCAGAATGGCAAAAATGGAAAAGCTAGCAAAGCACTTTACCATCCCTGAAGTGAAACTAAATAAATGGAGAAGACTCTAATTTCTTATGCTGTTTAGGCTTAATGTAGCAGCCTAAGTTCTTTGGATGAAAAACTAGATCTAACTGAAGTATGCAAAGCCATAATGTCTGTTCTTGTTTATGATAAAGAATTCTTAAAGCGTATTTGAATTGGATCACCAAGGCGTTTTACCCTTTTGTCTTCTCTTAGAAGGAGGGACTTTGTTTTAACAAATAGTGTTATAAAATAGGGAAGGGGGAAGATGGGG
>VWZT01000757.1:0-66039 GCA_013397055.1 Pachycephala philippinensis
ATTGCCTCTTGGCACCACCGACAACAACAAGAGAGTTGTGTGTTTGTTGTGAAAGAGCAATTGCATAGGTGAGCTTTGTTGATCATTGAGCTTAAAAACTATTCCTGAATCAAGGAAGCACACAAAAGGAACTGGAACATGGAACTAAAATGAATAATTGCTAAAGATATAAAAAGACTATTCACTACAACAAACACTCAGGACATTAAAAACATTAATACATAGTAGACCATATGCACTAACTGGCTGTATTTTTTGTTAACTTGGGCTATCTATTTTTTATTTTGTTCATAAGGCTACTGGCCTGGTGACTGTGCTGTGCTATCTTTGCAGTGCACTGCTACAGTACTTGGAACATGGTAGGTGATATTCTGAAGTCAGTGTAGGAGCTACCTGAATGTGGTTTCCTACAAAATGCCTGCAACGGTGTGTATGAGCTGCAATTCCCCTATGGACCTCTGAGACCATGTGCAAACAACTTAGTGAGTAGGTGCAGTGCCCATCTGATTTAAACATTGACTGATTTAATGGTTTTACTTGGTTCAGCTTTCATAGGCCTAATTAGGGGCATTATGCATAGTTGCATTTTCATCCTAATTATATGCTGGCTCAGTGATTTCTGCTGATTTAACTGCCAATTGCTAACCAGTGGCATAGGACTGCTCATTAAAGAAAGTATTCTCAAATGGCTTGTTCTTTTAATTTTTCATATGAAGTTTAGAAATTCCAGAATCAAATAGTATAATCCCTGTTTTTCTCTGTATTACCTGCTATCTGGATCTTATTTAAATCAAAAATAAAGCTAAAGAACAATTTCCTTTGTGTGGTGTACTGATGTGAAAGAGTACAATTTTCAGTGTTAAGCTGAGTGCCAGAACCTGGTTTTCTAGAAATTTTCTGACTCAACCTAATTTCAATTAGTATTTAATATGTGGTTTTATGTCTGTGACATAGTGCAATTACTACACGTTAGAATTCACGACCTACAGAATTTGTCAGGATATCTGAGTGATTGAAGTAAAACCTCCTATGTACACACAACTAGAATTAGTGAATTTAAGGTCCTACCTTCACTTATGAATGGATGAATATTTAATGGACCTTTCTTAGCTTTAATTTCATATCAAATTCCAACTTTTGGGCTTTGTCCTTTTAGGCTTCCTGGGCGTCTTCTTGGAAGATGTAACATCACATAGCTTTTTTGACTTTGGCACTCCTTCCTTGTGTACTCTGACTTTCCAAGGGTCTGACTGCAAGAGTTTAGTTTCACCAGCTCTGAAGGTGCTCTTGAACTTGAATATTTCTACCAGACATCTGGATCTGAACTTCTAATAGGTTTAGTACTTAGACCTAAAAATATTTTAATGAGTTTAAATATGTATAGACCCCAGTAAAAGTGAATAAAACTGCAATAGAGAACACTGTATCAGCCAGCAGTCTGCAGGATTGGGTACTAACACAGAGTTTACTGTTTTCCACTTCTAATGACTTCAGATGCAAACAGATAGGAGAAAAGAGTTTGAACAGTGATTTTCTACTCTGTAGTTCCAGCAGTCAAAAGCCACTGGTACTGAAGTGAATTCAACCTAGTGTCTATAGGCAAAAATACTTTCTAAGATCTTGAGCATCATAGATAAGAAGTCAAAAGTTTACCATCAAATATTTCACTCTTTAATAGAGCATTGTTGTTGTTGTTTTTCTGTTTGGTTGCTTTTAACAGAAGAACCAAAAGACAATATCCTTGGCAAGAGGTGAGTGTTGGGAGAATTTCCGTAGTACTGGGCAACAATCTGCCTTTCTGTGGTTAGACCTGCAGGGCTGCTCTTTGGTTTTGGCTAACTGTCCTCTCTAGTTACACCTTTTGCAGGCGGTGCTTTCGTACTATCTCTGTAGACATAGATGTGTGTTGAAGACTGCAGTATAGCGTGCACAACAGAAAACAGTGAAGGACATATTTGTGACCTGAAAAATTGGGATATATTGATGACTTGGACAAAATTTGATTGATTGTGATTTTTTACCCCAGAGAAGAGACCAGAATTTTTATCTGAATATAATTTTTCTATTTTGCTCTTCACTAGGTTGGCAATTGTTATCCCTTTGAAAATGCTTATTTCTGAGAAAGCACTGCATCAATATCCCAAGGATAGGCACTGATTTTCTTTCTTTTAAAAGAGAAACCTCGCCAGCTTCAGTTACTTCATAGTGCTTAACATGATGTCCCTAAAAGTCAGGAATAGCTATGACTGATGTTTTTTAGGTGTATAGTCATGTCAGTAAACAGGGCGCACTCATTCTTGCAAACCTTCGAGGTTATTCAGTGAAACATGTTTTGGGAGGTGGGGTGTTTTCTGTTAGTTTTTTATTCCTTGTGGTAAGTGAATTCTGACATTTTATTTTGAAACACTGTATATTATCTTAGTTAACATGCTGCCCGATAAGCATGTGTTTGCTTCATTAATGATTGCATTTTCATACTTGTAACAAAAGAATAGAATTTCTTAGCGTAAAAGGTAAGGCAAATTACAGCATAAGTCCCAGCTGAGTCACAGCAATTGACCATCCAGCTCAGTGTTCTCCAGCTGAGAATAAGGAGAAGTGCAATTTGGGGAATAGCACTCTTTCTTCTCTTTTTTTTAAAATTTTTCTGTGTCCCAGAACTGATTTTTCAGGGACATTGGCCAGTAAGATCTTTCTTGTCTTTTAACTTCTCTTTATGTGCCCTGGGAGGGTTGGGTCTTTTGTTGTTTTGATTTGATGTGGGTTGTTTTGGGGTTGATTTGTTTGTTTATTTTGGGTTTTTTTGTAGTGTATTTTTTAATACACAGTTTACCTCCACAATCTTGAGATACAGTAACAAGTTATAAAGAGTACTATTGTCTCTTTATGGTGTTTTATTTTACCTGCTTTAATGTAGTCTCTTGCTAGCTTTATTGAGTTGTTCTTAATTCTAGTGTTATTCATTTAGTGAGTAATAGTTTTGCAGTCATTCACTGCATTCAGAAAATTTTGAAGCATAATCATGTTTCTTTTGTGTTGTTCTCTCCAAGTTAAGGAGTCTCAGCCTTCTTAATCTTTCATTGTAGGGCAGCTGCTGCAAGCCTTTAATCTTTGTAGTTGCCTTTGTCCGTACTTTGTTGAGCCCCCTCCACCTTGGAGTCTAACTCAACTGAGATATGGAGTTGCATGTGCTGCTCTGCTGCTCTGAATAATACGTTGTTAAGGTAGTGGATTTTTTTGGCAGGGGGTGGGGTGGGTTCATTTGTAAATGTATTCTCTGATTTATTCTTAATACCTTTCCTGAGGGATACCCAGTGCAGAAGTTGTTTCACTTTGAGTCCTGCTGTATGTTGAGCTGGTGACATCAGAGAAACATCAATGACTCTAGGAAGTGTTCCTTATGTTGTCAGTTTTAGTTCTGGATTTTTGATAGAGATTTTAGATTATTGTTTCTATGCATTTAGGAACTTGAAAATTTATCCGTTGTCTTTTAGCATGCTCAGTTTCACAGTATTCCTTAGCTTGTTTTTGACTACAAGTTTTGGGTCTTTTGATGCAGTCTTTTGTTTGAAATCTTAAATCTGTGAATACAGGGCTGCTTTTATGTGATACTGATTTTCCTAGCCAAAACCTTATTGAGTGTGAGAAATGCTTTTAGGCTGATGATAGTGCATATAATGAGGCTCCATGTCTGTGTATAAATAAAATGCACATAGGCAGCATACAGCTTGCTTTCCAGTTTTTTAATACTTCAGTGTGTCTGCAGCCAAGACATGTTTGTCAGTTTTTAAGTTAAATATTTTGGCAGATCATTGGTGGATGATTGTGAAGTGCTAATGTTATGAACTGATTCATAAGTGGACTGATTCTGATAGAGCAGATAAAACAGTCTAAGGTACTACTCTTGTCATTATTAGTGTTTACTTTTGTAGCTCCCACAATACTCCTGGTGCTGCTTGTAAAGATGGGAATTCTTGTTCCTTGCTCCAAAGAGATCACAAGAAGTGCAAATAACAGATGGAAGTTGTGGGTATACTATAAACAGCTTAGAATTAAAATCAGCAGCATGTCAAATTGTGATCATAAGGAAAGCAAAATATGGAGAAAAAGAATTTAATAAAAAGATAAGAAAAAGGAATTTGGAAATGTAAATAGATAAAATTTATATTCCATCAATCTAATGGTAACTTTACTACTCATGTATAAGCTTCCCTCAAGAGAAAATTCTTTAATAAAAATATGCATTCAAAGAGATAATTTTCTTTTAATAGTTTAAAATGATCACTGAATTCAAGCTAAATTTCTAAATCTAAACTGGCCTCAAAGGACTGGAGGAAACTTCGAGAATTAGACCAGACTTTTATCCAAGAGAGTTTGCACTATTTCAGTACTTTGAAGCATGTTGTCAAAGGGTACTTTCTAATCTTCTTTTAAACACCCTAAAAACAGACTTCCATGCAACAATACCCTACACTTTATGTAAATTTCCACAGACCATCACACTGAAAATTACATTCCCACTATTTCTGCATTTGTCTTCAAATTTATGTTAAATTCTTCTTCTGTTTTGCTTATATGAAGTAATATACATGGAATTAAATTACTTTCATTTGTCTGTAGCCATCTAGAGCAAAGGCATCTAGTTTGATCTCACCCTCCATTATCTGCTTTTGATAAATAAAGGTCTATTGGCATTCTGATGTCCTGGAGCTCGTAGTATGGCTCCACACAGGAGAGTGCAGACTTTTCCAGTGTCCCCTGTCATATGTGACAGCTTTTTACAAAGATCTGAAAAGGCAGCTTGCATTTGGGCACCTGTCATAATTCCCTCCCCCAGGCAGCTAAAAATTAATTTCTCTTGACCATAAAGTTATCCAAATAAAATTATTTTGGAAATAATTCTTGTAGTTTCAGGGTTTTTTCTTCTTTGCTTTGGTGTTTTTGCTGTACACAGGAAACAAAATATCTTTTTGTCTTGTGTAGTTACTATACATATCATCAGTGAATTTTTTTGTATGGATGTGTTTTAAATCCTACAGTTAGTAGCATTTTATGAATTACTAAATGATAATTATAATCCATAAAAAGATACACTGATACAAGTTCTTTTTGACATGATGTGTGCTGGATACCTAGATATAGAAAAGACATACGTCTTTCCTGAGTTCTGCCTTTCAAAGGCTTATTTACTACAAATTTGCTTGCATATTACCTGATGAATCAGTTCATTGGTGTCAGGAACTTAACACTATTTCCTGAAAGCTCATAAATAAAATTAGACCTACATATAATTACGTTTTACTTAAGGATGTATATGATTTTCATTGCACAAAAATTGCTTTTCCCACACACCAAAAATTTAATTGCTCTGACCAATTCCAAAATAACAAATAATTTAAGCTTGGTATCAAAATATTGGTTTTCTATTTGATGATTATTATAAAGTTAAATAAAAGCAACATAGCTTTCCTCAGATGTTCGATTAAGATTTCTTAAAAGATTTATAAAATAGCTTTAGTTAATCAGAACATTTTTTGGAAATGTTGGTAGCCTTGTTTTAAAAATGGACCAGACAAAAGTCTTCTCTTCAGAATTGGGCTGCATGATATGTGCTGGGTATCAGTGGATTTTAAAATGATGTTTAAGCACCTGTATATAAAACCAGTATTTTTTTTGTTGCTTCTGTAGAAAAGAAGGAAATGTATTACTATTCCTATTAACTGCAGCATAAAAAAAACAATGAAAGAAAAAAAAAAACAGAAATGAAAGGGCTTAGCACATTCCAGTATAAGTAAAGGCTATTGCTTTTTTGTCTAAGGAAGGTTGTAGAAAGGAGGCAAATCAGAACTGATAAAAAAATATTATGGGGGTGGGAAGGTTGGGAGGAAAAGCACGGATTGGCTGTTCTGATCATATGCATCCCAGGATCTAAAGGATGGTGACCACACCACCTGTAATGATTTATGAAAGTCATGGAGAACTGAGAAGCTGCCACTGAGAAGGCATAAATGCATTGCTGATAGAAAGCATGATCCTGAAAATTACAGCACTGTGCAAGAGTCCTAACATTAAGTCTTGGTAGTATACAGAAAGAGATGCTGCTTTTGCAAGCTCTCAAAGCTTACTGAGTGATAGAACAAGGAAAGAATGAAGAACATCAGGCACATGTAATTGCTAAATCAACTAATAAATAACAGACAAAGGGAAAGTAGGAGTACAGGAAGCTTAGTATATGTAAAATCTAATGAAATATTTGTGACAGTAAAAATTAATAACGTAGTGGTTTGCAAATTAATGGAAATTGACTTGAATAACAGAGGCTGAAAACCATCCAAAAGACTGTACATAAATAAAAGATAATGATAAGCAACAGTATATTGAGCTGGGGTGTGAAGGGCAAGAAGTGTATAGTGAGATGTCACAGAGATCAATTTTATGTCTTATCTAATTTAACATTTTCATTAGTGATTAGCAAATGATATAGCCAGCATGTTAATGAGTTTCTTCAGATGAAGATGTACTAAAAAGCAGCACAGACCAATGAAGTTAGTTCAAAGATCTAGAGAGGTTAAAAAATATGAGGAAGCTATTTGATCCAAGAGGCCACAAACTGGAATATGTTGTGAAAAATCATTAAGGCATAGATAATTGAGGACTTTTTTTCATACTGTAAGCATATGTATTGTTGGGATAACCAGAAAATAACTATGTGCAAATCCTGATCAATAGGTGCCATACATCTGCAAATAGATCTGTGTGCCAGGCAAGAGGAAGATGGCAAATGCCTTGGTTTCCCCTCTTTAGTGTTTGCACATGATGTAGGTTGGCATTTCCACAGTCGCTACTATGTCCACAATGGCTAGTTCTTCTTTGCTTTCTGGCATCATCTGTGCTTCATGTTTCAGTCACCTATAGACAGCAACATAAACTGGCATAACCAGTATGAGCAGAGGAAAATAAAATAAAAGAATGATCTATTATTTGAGTCCATTTATGTGGACTTTCAGGCTCAGACAGGAAATACTTCTCCAAGGAGTTAATCGCAAATTCACATTTATCAGCAATTTTTCATAGGGGAAAAAAAAATGGAATGCATACCTGGGATGTAGAGTTTGAATGCTGCTTTGAAATTTTTGCTTTAATACTTAGTTCCTTTGCTGGTTATCTGATTAGTTTTGATTAAAGTTCCAAGTGCAGCTTGCAACAAATGACCAGTATGTCTTTCATGTGACTTCTGTTGCAACTTTTGTTTGCTTTTTGCATGGCATGACTGCTTAATGCCATGTTTTTGCTGGGGGCCAGGATTTTGTGGAACAATCTGCAGTACAAGCTGAAAGTAACCTTTTGGGTGACTGGATCTTTCCTTTTCTCCTGACTTAGTTTCCCACCGATGAACCCACAGTGACTCGGATTAGCAGTGGATCTGAGAGCTACAGAAGCTGCTATGCAGATAGTGAGGAAATGAAATATAGGTGGAGGTATTAAAAAATAAGATTATAAAAAATTAAGATTGTAAATGCTTATCTCGCTGCACAATGGAGTTTCAACATTTGAAATCTCAAGGCAGTGAACCAGGAGCTCGAGCACAGTTGAGCTGGGTGGCTTCCCCACATCACTTAGTAGTCATGATGGAAAGAACTTTTCTGTTCGTACATTGATTTCCTTGAAGAATGACATGATGATATTAGATGAGAAGAAAAATTGCAGAACCATTACAATAACCACACTTGTCTGGAGTGCTTGTAAATTCAACATTTGATTTCTTCTCTTCTTTTTGACTTTGAATGTTCCATTCTTAAACAGAGAAGGTTAAAGTTTGCCTTTATTCTATACATGATAGGTTTTTCTCACATGAATGGATCTCAGAAGGGTTGCTGCACTGTATGTGCTGGATCTCAGTAATATGTACTTATGCTGAACAAAATATAATAGAGAATTACTGGGTCTCATAACCTGTTTTCCCCCCTGTCCTTTAGACACAAGTCAGATGGAGTATGAGACGTAACTTAGACACAGCTTAGGTGGCCTTGCTGGTTGTTCTTATATGTCAAAATGATAACTTTCTTAGAGAGCTGAAGTGAAATAAAATAAATCCTTTAATTAAAACTTAAAAATTTTTGCTTCAATTTTGTGGATAACTTTCTCAATGCTGCTGTTTATAGAATAAAACTGTGTCTACAGTGTTCCTTTCAGTAGCTGTGTAATCATTTAATGTGTAAATTGTGTTGTCATGCACAACATTAATTTTAATCTTTAATGCGCATGAATGTATATGCCTGGATTGTCAAATATAGATGCCTAAACCTATAGGAAATATATTAAATCACTATCTAGGCACATACTGATTTACAGATGTGCTTTGGTGCATTTCAGAACTGAACACTCCCAGCACTGATGGGAATTGAGAAACTTTATCTACCTCATTGATGGTTGGTAGGTAGGTATAAGATATACTAATGTTTGAGTTTTGACATTATAATGTTTTCCTTCATATAAAGATTATTGATATTATAAGACAAAAAAATTGAAAAAAAAATCAGACTTGGAGGAAAAAGAAGGAGGAACATTCTTAATCTAAATAATGCTTGAAAATTATAGTATTAAAGATTCATTTTCTGTACTCAGTTAAGAAACGTTTTCACAGACACATTGCCCATAAATGATGGGAAAATAGTCTTTGCAAAATTACACAGCTAGGTACTTTCTTATTGAGCTATTTGGCTGATGCTCTTTCGTCTATGTATCTTGCACTAAAAAGCTTACAATTCAAGAAATCTTTTCATTTTCAGACAAGGGATATAGAATGCAAAACACTTTAGCAGAGAGTGTTTGAGACACCTGGTCACGAATCAATCCTCAGTGCTGTTCCATGGATAAGTTGGAGTAGCATCGGATATCCAGAAGAGGGCACTTGTGGCTCTCCAGTCTGTCTGCTCAACCCAAAACACTGCACTACAAACTTCTGACTGGGAGGGA
Source organism: Pachycephala philippinensis (assembly GCA_013397055.1). Taxonomy (NCBI): domain Eukaryota; kingdom Metazoa; phylum Chordata; class Aves; order Passeriformes; genus Pachycephala; species Pachycephala philippinensis. The sequence continues at coordinate 8,977 of VWZT01000757.1, forward strand.
AAGGCTTGAGAGACTCTTACCTGAAATGAGCCGAAGTACTAATAAGCAATTATGGGTTACGCATGGCATCAGTTGGAAGATTTGCTTGCAGGTTTCTGCTATCAATGGGCATATTTATCACACAGGCTGCTATCAGAAAAGAGCAACACCTTTGAAGTGTTTTCAGAATTGCAGCTGGTGGCTGCAGAAAGGCACCCTTGTACCACAAGCACTAAATGAATTTTCTGCTAAAAGTTCAGTCCAACCTATTAGAGTTGATACATATTTAGACAGTGACACTGGGCATATGGGGGCAAGAAAAGTTCTATTTCTGTATTTGTTGTGGAGGAAAGAAAAAGAAAAAAAAGTTGATGGAATGGTGTACTTCATGCAGTATAATTCAGTATTTTAGGTCTCACATGGAAAAAAAGCTACAAAAACTTTTATTTGACTGTTAAAGTTTTTAAACTCCAGACAATTATGCCTTTGAAACCAAAGCAGGTGTTTGAGAATGGCAGACGGATGTGATGTTTGTTGATCATATAGCATTGAAACCATGACACCTAACTTCTAGTATATGAACAGAGCAGTCAAATTTGCTTTTGAAGGGTCAAGTTAGGAAGACCAAGACACTTTAACTTCTATGCCTGATCGATGAGACATAAAATATGATAACTTCTGGGGGGGATTACCAATGTCTATGAAGTTAGAGGAATAAAACCTAATCTGAGCTTTTTCCTCATACGAGCATATTTGGTAGCAGAACAAATATTCTGAAAGTGCCTATGTTGCAAAAAATCATAGTATTTAATACACAAAATTAAATTGTTTTAAAAGTAATTTCCAGTTAAAAAGTTTGTTTTTGGTGTTTTTTTTTTCTAAATTAGGAAAGTCTCCATGAAAATTTACAGCTGAACTGACTGAGACTCTGTGTTACTGTGCAAAAACCTGACCTCCAGTAAACTCTGCTTCCAAGGGGCACTGAAACTTTCTAACCATATTTTCCTCCATTCCACTGTTTTGCTGGAACTAATAGGATGGACTTCTGAGATATGTAAACTTGTGTCATGTGGCACATGCAGTATTCTGAAGGCTAGATTTTAATGGTCTCCTGGGATTGAGAAAAACATTTTTTAAAACTTAATTGCAATGCCAAAAATGTGTTTGTTTTACATACTTTGTTAAACTTTATTGGAGTAGGTGTAGTGACAAATCTTGAGAGGTAGAAAACAATCATTCCAACATCTATTGATGCCATTTAGTTTCCAATAAATGAACATCTTTTACAATTACATCAGTTAAAACTTCTCCTTTCTGCTGGTGGTAGAGTGCCAGGTGAGTGAGTGTGTGTATGTCTGTGCTCTCTCTGTTGGGAGGATGTGAAGGGCTGTGTGGCAGTGGCATCTCTTTGCTTTTTTTTCATTAGCTGCTTTTTGCAAATTAGTCTTGCTGAATGATTGAATTGTATACATTTTTAGCAACTCTCCCTCCAGTTGCTATAGCAATGCTGCGGCTGTCGTGATGTGTGAGTAAAGCATTGGCTTTTGGGAAAAGATTGCTAGAACAGCTGATGTGGTTTGAATGAAAGGGAGAACCTATCTGACATAATTATTTTGACCTGAAAGTTTGTTTTTTGTATTGAGCAATATTAGTTGAGAGAAGTCTCTTATTGCTATAAATCTCGCCTTGTTTAGTTTTCCCTCTGAGATTTCAAGACATCAATCTAATTGAATAATACTAGATACAATTTGTAAAGCACTATCATCAAATTCATTCCAGTTATCCCTCTATACCGTATATCTCACCAGTGCCCTCTTGAGTTCTTATTAAGTGAAATTTGATGAGCTGTGATGATTGCAGGGTCATCTTCCTGATTCACAAAGAAGCTGCTGAACAACAATATTCTACAAAGGATTACAGAACTAATCCCCTAATTTCTGTCCCTCCAAAGACTGTATTGCTTATCTGTTCAGGGTGGCATGAATGAAAAAAGAAAAATGGCATTTTTTATTAACATATCTGTACAGTACCTGTGGCTGAGATGATCCTAAATTTAGACTGTCATATTCTTACTGCTGACTGAAAAATAGGTAATGAAAAGAAAATAGCTGCATGCATCCTCAGGAAATGAGAGACCTGGAAGATATATGACTGATGTAAATGTCTACTCCATTTAACGGGTCAGAACTGTGCTGTAGTACATCAGATGAGATTTGTCATTCCCAAATTCAAATTTGTGTGTTGAAGAGTACACACCAAAATTGCAAGAAAAAAGGCTGTATGGAAAATGTTGAGTGCACCTCTTCTATGAGATGGTAAGCATGAGGAATCAAGGAGTGTGAGGGTCTGGGGAGAATGTCCATGCATATTAGTAATCTGTTACAGTTGTGAAAACCCGTGAAGGCCCAGACTTGTACCTGCTTAAAAAAAAAAGAAAACAAAACAAAAAACAAAAACAACAACAACAACAACAAAAAACCTCATACATTTCAAAGTGCCAGGTTGATGCCCATTATCATGAATGTAGTTAATTTTCTTGTGTGAAAACCAACAGGATTGCTCATGTTTAGTGCCTATATGTCCGCTTTATAAAGAATGGTCAGAGGACTATTACGATATTGGTTATACATTCTTTCTTGGTGTAGGCAGAAAGGCATCAAATGGTTCCACTACGTGTTGAATACAAAGATTATGGTTGTAACTGGTATAAATGTTTCAAGTTCTTCTGCCATTACAAGGAAGAAAACAAGAAAAATAGGGAATGTTAGGATAATTTTGGATAGGAAGTATGTTTCTAACCAAAGCATCATTTATTTTTCTCCATGTTTTCAGAGACATTAATTATTGGTGGACTCCTGACTGAATCTGTCCTTGGTCTATAATGTATATGATGAACAGAGCTGGTACTAATTAACACATCCCACAGCTATATTTTCTTCAGCTTGCTAGAAGTGTTTTTTCTGCTGGAAAGTTGTCTGAATTTTTTTTCAGCACAGACACTTGTAATGGTTGTTGCTAAAGACAGAAAAATTGAGTATTTGCATTTTTTTGAGCGCTGTGGATAAGCATTTTTAAAGATTGTAAAGACAGCAGAAAAATACTTAATGAAGTGTCTAATGTGCAACACATGACATTCATTCGAAGTCACATGTAGTACTAAGGAACTCAGAAAATTACTTCAGGCTATAGGAGCCTGATGAGAGAACAGATAATTTCACTAATTAAACCCTATTATTGGTAGGAGTGAATAAGGAATGTCGAGGAAGCATACCTCACGATTAAAAGGAGAGTAGACAGAGGCTGCCATGAGCACTGATACCACACATCTGACTTCTGTCATCCAAAACAGGCACACACGACATATCACCTAGGTCATTGTCAATTGCTCAAAAATATCAATTATCACTTTTTGGTATAATGACCTGCCTCATTCTCCAAAACTTTTTCCAATTCTCCTGTCAGCTAATAGGCATTTAATTCTACTAGAGGGTGCTGGAAGGTATGGGATGGCTAGAAGAATTTTTGTAGCCAGCTGGGTCATTATCTCTAAAAGTATTCAGAAAATGCTTCATTCGCAAAACAAGTATCAAGGTGCTCCAAGATGCAGCGAAACAATTTTGTTATACAGTTATAATAAGGTACTATAACCTATTCAGTTAAGTAAATGTTTTCTTAACTGGTGCAAACTGTATCCTCTCAACTCTAACGGATTTTATCTATTCTTTAGTATCCCTTTGGCATATTGATTCAACGAATATGATCTACTTAACAGCAAAACTGATGTGCGTAAGGAGGTCTTTGTTGGTTTTATCTCTTTTGCAGTCTGTCACTATTCACGGCCATCTCCAATAAATTTATTCTTCCATCACATATGCACCGCAGGCACTCACTGTTGGTTTCCTTCTTCCACCAGTACCATACTGCTTCCTGTCTTAATTGGACTTCAGTCTCTTTCCACTAGCTTTGTTCTCTCTGCTTGTCTCTCTTAATACAAAACACATTGTGATTTCCTATAATCTGGGAACTTTGAATCTTAATTACTCCGTATGTCTCTCCCTGTATTTATTCCCTTTCAGTGCTTCCTGCTTTGCTTCTGTGAATTTCATTATTTGCCTTTCAGTCTAGCTTTAGGCTTAATTCTAACAAGAGCATGGTAGTAAGTGCTCACTAGAAATACTGCTGAATAAACAGCCCAATTTTCTGTCAGCACTTCTAATCTGGTGGTTCTGGTTCTGATAATAATTCAGCAATTACTTCTGAGCAAGCAGTTCACTCCTCCTGTGCTTCTCTTCTCAATTCTTCAATTATTTTGTCTATCTTCTGTTAATAGAGTGATTTGGAGAAAATTACTTGCATAGAGTTAGAGAAAATAGAATCATGCAAGTGCAGAGGTTGCAAGGGGCCTCTGAAGCTCTCTTATTCCCACACCCTGCCTAAAGCCGGTCCAATCATCTCAGTTTGTTCAGCTGAGTTTTGAATATATCCAAGGTTACAAATTGTATATCCTTTCTGGGCAACCAGTCTCAGTGTTTGACTGTTTCTCTTAAGTGTTTTTACCTCTAAGGATTTGGTGTTGTTGCTGAGAGTTTGTGCTGTTCTATTGTGCAGGGGTCTTCTACTTGGGATCTCCTATACTTCATTGCTAGAAAGAAACGTCATACTTGAACTGAAGTTTGCCACTCAGGAAAATTCTTTTTGTCTGAGAAATTAAATAAAAATTATTCTTAAATTTATAAAGAAGTTTCCATATGAAAAATTTCTAAGCCCTTCTTTAATAAATTAAAAGAAAAATAATATAAAGCTGTCCTGATTGTTTTGTCCACTGCATAATAATTCAGTGTGTTTTTTCACAAACGCACCAGGAAAGCTGAACCACATTATTGCTATTGTATCAAGTATGTGTGTTGTTTTGGGCATTCAGCAATTGTTTTTGTTGACACCAAAGTGAATAAAATGACAGCTGCATTTTCAAATGTTGAATCACAAATTCTGATTTCTAAATGCATATCACAGGTAACTCTTGAAATCAATACTGATTTAGGTGCAAGGGCCTCTCAGAATGAAATCAAGACCCCAAAGCAATATGGGAGAATATTGTATGCTTGAATATGACAGCTGATAAAATTGCCTGCAAATTAACCAGTCATAACTAAAATAATATATGCAATCTGTAGCTGCAACCATGCACAATGGGGTATGCTCAGTCCAAGTGCTGTTGTGACTACTACTGTGCAACTCCCAGTTCTGTAACCCTGGGGAAATAGAGGGGTACTGCCATTGCATTATTATTCTTGTATGACTAAGATTATGTTTCCTACCTATGCCTGTTTAAATACAGCCTTCAGAACTGAAAACTGAGTTCTAATCAAGAGTTTCTTAGGGCTGATCAGTATACACATGCAGTTTTGAAATATTAAGGAGCAAAGATAATCTGCTTGAATAGTCAAATTATATAGGCCAGGATATCCCCATATCTCCTTCTTTCAGTCTGAAATGGTATTAGTTTAATTTGCTTTTAAACTAAAAATAAAGCTAGAAATTTCCTTTGGATTAGTTATTTTCTTTCCAATATCTCTTAATCCTACTTAGTCTTTCTCCTTGGTCGGGTTTTAAAGATTGAGTGATTAATCCCACCTGTCCCAAGAACAGAGCTAAGATGTGAAACTTTATCTTTGATAGTTGCCACACTTCCCAGAGTAGTTAAACCTGTGACAGAAGCAAGACAATTTTGAAGCAATTTGTGAAGCAGTAGTGGTTTTCTCCACTTCAGTTTTTTTTGATTTATGTCTTGAGGCAAATCTGAGCATTAATAGAGCTACTTCCATGCCTTCATTTGTCTATTCTGTGCTTCCCTTTTTGATTTGAGTGATGATCTTGGTAAATATTCAGAGCATTCAGCTGTACGTCTGCCATCTGCTTCTTGCCAGAGAGTTTCTTGTCTGTGCCTGCCACACAGGAAGGGCTTTTCCTCAAAATCTGTCACTTGATGCTGACATTTGAAGTTTAAAAGAGGCTTGCCCCAATACCTTGGTCTTTCAAATCTGTCTCAGGTTCGTGTACACACAGTTTAATGAAATTTACAAAGTTATAAAAAAAATTTCCTCTCTATTCTTATTAGTTAGCTTTATCTCGAGTCACTTTTAAAACTAGGCAAAATTAATGTTACAACTCAACAGGTTTCTAACAAAATAAAAGAAATCTTTGATTACAGAGGTGGCAGGTGGAAAATATTGTCAACAAAAGTAAATAAAGAGCATAATTCTCATAAAGAGAATTATTTATTGCTCATAAAGAGCAACTCCAAATTATATTTAATAGCAGTTCATTTTCATCTTAGGACTTCTCTTCCAAGAATCTCAAGGAAGGTTTCGACTTTGAAAGCTACAGAAAATAACATGCCCATTGCTCTTAGACTGTCTGACACTGTTATATCAAAGTAGTCTGAACGTCTAGCATGTTACCCCTTTGTTTCACAGTGCTGAGTATCTTTTATCCCTTTTTGCTCCAGATAAAATGTGCTCTGCCTTTTCTTCTGAAGCTTAAGAAATGTAATTGACTTTTTCTTATGAAAGTTCTTGATTTATATACCTTTATTAAAGTTGCTTTGGCATCTCCTGTTTTCACCAGTTTTCTTCTGACTTACTTCTGCTACCAATAAAGGCCCTTTGCCTTTAGGAAATAGCTGTGGAATAACTGAAGACCGCTGGGGTTTTATAAAGAATGGTTTTGAAGATAGCACCTCAGTCAGCACTTAAATTTGGTTTTGTATTGCCCCAGAGGAAACAATAAATTTTAATAAATCCCCTTCAGGCTAAATAAATATGCTTAATAAATTACTTCCAGGCCATACCATGGGCTTTGGAGACCTTCCAAAGGAGATCTTCCAGTCTCCTTAGACTCTCCCCATTTGATGTGTCTGAGCTGTTGAGGCACCATGTTAGTGTAGCTGCAGGCAGCTGCTGCAGGAGTCGGGTAAAACTTGTCCATAGATAAATGCTTTGAATGTGCTTACAGTAGTGTTCATACCAATAAATATATGGCAATATGTTACGCCATGTCTTCAGCTTTACTGTGTGTTTCCTACTGTGATCTTCTGTATTCTTACTCCTTTGGAAAACAAAGGAGACCATGCTGCTGATTAAATCAATACCAAAGCTGAAAAATCTTGAACTGTCAGTAGAGTATTTTGGTTTTAATAGCCCCTGCCTCTTTTTCTGTATACAGCTTTATAGGCATAAATATTCAGAGTTTCTAACCTGATTATGTCAAAGATACTTTAACTATCATAAAAATGGGAAAAAAATGAGATGCAGTTGAGTCAGAAGAAAACTTAACCCATAAAAAACCACTGCACCTGCTTCATTAGAATGACACCTGCCTCCTTAAAACAGTCTTTCAAAACATTAACAGAAACCCTTCTAGATTCACTTGCACATGAGATGGAATGGAAGGAAGGGCAGCTTTAGGCAGGGTTAAGACCCCAAATCTCGCAGATTTCATATTCTGAACAAGTGGTGCAATACGCAGTTGACCGTCTGGTTTATCACTGCAGAACAAAGAAGCAAAATATAATTAATTTTTCTTATGCTCATCCTTGGCCAAGAAACAGAACTGGGAAAAAAGGATCCCAAAAGAACATATTCTTATAGATGTGAGCTCTGGATACAATAAATTTGAAGTAGCATTTTTATGCCTTGCCTAATTACTTACTTGAGTTATGCTTCAGTAACTTTAGAACAGCTATTTAACTGTTTTTAGTTTAATTGCTGAGAGTAGCATTTAAATCTCACTCACTTCAGTACCAGCATTCATCACAGTCAATTTATATAGAATTATTATTTGTGAAAGAACAAGTATCTTTTTTTTTTCCTATCTTTTTTCCCCCATGCAGTTCATTTAGGTACCTTGGATAGCACTGATCTGGAGTTTCTTGGCAAACTGTTAATTATCTCAGTTTTATTGTTCTATTAACTATCTTAATTTTAATGTAATAAGATTTAAAAATTAAGTAGATTTAGAAATACTTAATTATTCCTTTGACTCTATAGTACTGGAAGGTATAAGTTCTATTGTTTCTGTATGGGACCACAAAGAGCAATGCTGAGATAGCCACTGCTATAAACCTAAAAGTTTAGCCTTTACTTTGCTCTGCCTCCTGACTCTGGAATGTGAAGCCATATAACTTTGAAGTTATACTTGAGTACTTCTCCGTGGATTTACAACAGTGGTCGCTGTGTTAAGTTATACTTAAGTACTTCTCAGTGGTTGTTTGTTTTAAATGTATGGGAGAAGGGTGGGAATAAAGGTGTGAGTGTGTGTATGTGTACCTGTGAATATATATGTGTATATGTAGAAAGTAAAAAGTGACTGAGCAGCAGTGAAACACCCTCTTTCAAAATCTTCTGGAGGTCTGAGTGATATGTTTTATTGCCAAAATTTAGAGAGAAATGTGGGTTTGTACCCTGGTAAGCTCTCATCCAACATTCTTTTCACCTTTCCTCAGCAATCTGTAATGGAAGAATGGGCCGAGCAATGCTTAGATAGCTGCATATAGTTTTGGTTTGGGTTTTTTTGTTTGTTTGTTTGGGTTTTTTTTGAGGTGGTGATGTTTGTTTTTTTGTTCCCATTTCAACTCATTTTACTTGGTTCTCAAAAATTTTGTTGAATTAATAAGTTGCCCAAATATCAATATAGGAAATGGATTTTTTTTTTTTTTTAATTCTCTGGAAAAAATATATAAATAAATGTTTTAACCTTTACAAAACATGCAAATAAAGCATGTTCATAATTTTCTGTGAAAATTAGCAGAATCATTAGCTGAAAATTATATTTCTGCAACAAAGGATGAAAGGGCCTCATCTTCTTTATAGGTGTTGCAAGTTGACATAAACAGCTCTTCCAAACTTCTAGCTTCCTGAGAATTAATAATGCGTATGTAATGCATGATTTGTTTAATTACACAGGTATATTAAAAAAAAAAAAAGGTAGGAAAAGGCCACATGTGTTGGAGAAAATTAGTATAATTTTCAGATTTTCTTCTTGAAAACACAATTATTTTGGAGCAATGTAACACAGGTATATAACCACTGCATGTCTTAAGATATGGTGGACAGGTCATTCAAGTACATAAGTCCATTCCTATACTTCTGCAGATGTGTTGATTTTCAGGACAAAAATGTATATTTAATAAACAAAGTACAGCATCGATCTTATTTCGTTCTTATTAGGCTTAGAATCCAAATATTTTGAATAATCAATAGTGTTATTTGGAATATGAAATGCAAAGCCTTACAGATATTTGAGCATATCAGGCTTCAAATTATACACATATCATATGATATATGAAAATTACAGTCCAGACTTTCTAAAAACCTTACATGTGAACCTCTCCCATGATGTAGGAAGGTAGGGATGTGAGATTTGTGCTTTCTTTATTATAAATTTGCTTAAACATCACAGTCAGAGATAACCGTGGTAACCTCCTTAATCTGTGATGTGCTTATTTTCCTTCACAATCTTTTGTTGGAATCTTGCATAGGAAAGGAAAGAAACGTGTTGCTCTGGAGATATGAAGGCTACTGGAGAGTGAGCAAGGAGATTGAAGTTGACAGGGAGGAAAAAATGGTTAAACTTGAAGAGTGGGAAAAGACATGTTTTGTTGGTTTATTGTTGTTTGTTGATTTTTGTGGGTTTTATTTCTGTAAATCTGAAATGGGAAAGGTCTGACAGAGACACAAAAAGAGACACATTACCAGTGACAGACACTTGAGAATGAAATTGAGCTGGACTCATAAGCTAATACTGACCTACTTTTTTATGTGTGTAAATATTCTATGAGAAAATACAATGGAATTTTCTCTGTATGTCACTTTTAAAAACATTTACTCTTTTTTATTTAAACCATTTGTTACCTTAGACTTGTTTCCCACATTAAAAAGCTCATAAAGTCACAACTGGTGTTTCTCTCAGACAGTTTTCAACTTTGGGAGTAGCAAACATCTTACTGTGCTTCTAAGAAATAAACCCTCCCCCACAGAACAAATAGTAAAATGCATTTAAAAAAAAAAGTAATAGGACATAATTTCAGTTTAACTTGCTACTGGTGTGCTCTCTAGTCAAAAGCACCTCATGGTAAATTATTGCTTTACATTATAGAAAACCCAAGTGAAGAGAAGACTACAGATTTCACTAAAGGAGGTACCTGACTTAATTTGGAATCACATACTTGCCTCAGCAGTGAAACTAGATATGAAATGTGCAAAAAATATGGACTTTCAGGTCTGATACATGCTACAAATCTACTTTCTCATGTAGACATAACTTCAGGGAACTGAGGCAGGCAAGGGCAAAGAAAAGCCTTGTGAGACAAATTTGGATGATGGCAAGAAGAAATAATATAACAGAACTAGCGACAGAGATGAGGTGAGCTAGAGAAATGGTGGCAATCTTGCTTAGAAAAGCTGAAGCACATTGAGAGAACTGTGAGGAGGTCTTGTAAACACTGAGAGAGCTGGGAGGTCTTGAGCCGAGCCTGGGAAAAAAATGAGGATGAAATGGGGAGACTGATTCTGACTGCTCTGGAGAGGACTACCAATAGAAAGTTTGAAAGATAATACTTTTGTGTTCTTTGGAGGCTATCTTTGAAGGCTGTCAATGAATGCTGCTTGTTCCACCTCCTGTGCTAGTCTGTGCTGATATCTTGCTGTTTCTAGAGAATCCTCTCTATACTCATGTAACAGCTTTGAAATGGATTTTAATGCTTCAGTTCAGGTGCCAAGCTCTGCAGGCATCTCAAAAAATGCTATAGATGGAAAGTTATTTTAATTTCTGGGCTGCAAACTGGGAAAATTTTGCTCTCATGATGTTATTTATGGCATCCTTCACATCTTAAGCAGCTGATTTTGCAGACTTACCCTTTGTCAAATGCTTTGTGTGTTAGCCTGTGTCAGTATGAATGTATGAATGTATGATTGGTTGAAGTTAATGGAAGTTTTCTGGAATTTCATTTTGATTCTCATGCTGCTCCAAGTATTCTGTGCCTTTTAAAAATAAATAAATTTTAAAAAACCATCTAAGGCTTCATATCCACCCAGTAAGTAACTTAATCTTTTGGGTTTGTTCATTGCCATAGGCTCTCACCAAAGTGACAGGTTATATCAAAATTTTAATCTAGTACTCAGGAAACTTCCATATGAGGCCTCTGGCACTGTAAGAACACGCCTGTGCATGGATCTGGCCAGCATGTGTCTACATTGCACACTAAAACCTCTATTTAGAGGGCAAAGAGAGCCACTTAATAGGGTTTTAGATAATCTCCACCTGTTACAGTGGACTCATTCTGCAACCATTGAAACTTTTTAGCCATCAAAAGGGGAACATGTGTAATTTTCTTCTCTCTGGGGTCTTCTCTATGACAGCAATTAAAGACTTTCTATTAACCACACGTTAAGTATATCTACTTTTCTATGTAGATGTGGATATTTCTATGTTGATGTGGCTATTAGCCAGAATGTTACACTAATAGCTCTGCAGAAATATTCAGGTACAGGTCTTGAGTTTTCAGGTTAAATTTTCTGCAGTTGTACTTTTTAACTACCTTTGTCTTGCTTTTTGATACAAATATTAGTTATATATTAATTACAAATTTCCAAATTTATTTAGCTCTGGAAACAAAACAAGCAAACATTGACTCCCACCCCCAAGACTGCAAATCTAACCTAAGATTAAGATTTCTGAAGCAAATCCAGAATCATGAAAACTTATTTTGCATAACGTTTCTTTTAGCACTTTAGCATAGCTTTAGCATGGCTTTAATTGCAGAAAAAAATGCATCTGTATGTTGTATTTTCCATCTTAAATGTCAATTTTTTAGTTTTCATTCAAATATATTCTCTCTCCATATATGCATGTATAAATGAATTTATAGATTCCATCACTACAGCATCTTCTATTCTATTAATTATTAGTAAGAGATTTTCCTTTAGCTTTTAATTTCATAGAGGCTGGTTTTTGAGATCAGTTAGGAGAGAGTCAGCTGGCAGCAATTATATTCTCCTGGGACATTATGAGACTGTTCATTCCTATTTTCAGGTCCAAGTTTTCAAACCCAGAGACTGGAAGTTCAGTTTACTCTGTGGCTGGAAAGAAGCCCTACTCTGTCCTGTGAGTAGACAAGTGTTTCATCTTTCTGTGGGACACTTTCATTATAAGAGAGAGCCTGTATCTTTAAAAAGAGCTTTAGCAGTTATGAGGTCACTGGATTTGTAAAGGTCATGCTCTCTCCTTTGCGATGCACCTGGTAGAAGTGGAGAAGGGAAAAAAAAAAAGGAAATTTTGTAGAGACTTAAGCTCTTATCAACTTCAGTAGCGTTTTTTAGGTGGGTCATCCCATCTTCCCCCTGCTTCCTTTTTAGTCTTTTCAGTGTATGCATCACCATCTTTTTTGCTGAGGGAAGAGAGAGATGAGACCATAAGGATAACACTTAAGAGTAGCATCAATCAGGTAAAGAGAGAAACTTGATCACAGTCCTTTTTAAGAAGAGAAGTGAATATATTCTGTTTAAATGCATTATTTCTTTGTAATGGTTCCTAAGCTATATTGTTTATATAGGCAGAATCTGGACACACTAAAAACTTGAAAATATTTCCTCCCATAGCTGTCCATAATATGTTCACATTTTGACATAATTGTGTGCAGGCTTCTACATGCAGGTTGAATAAATGTGACAGTTTCTGCTTCTTAGAAGAAATAATCTATCAGCTTTGTATAATTGCATTTTTCACAGTTCTGTCAACTGGGAAAAGTCTTTGACTAATAAGTAGTGCTCAGATTTAACTCACAATGCATACACCACTAAAACTGGCAACTCTTCTCTGAATAAGGAAAATAAACAGATTAAGCAAGAAGACACTGTAGTGCTTTAATTCATTAATTAGTTATAAGAAAGCTGTCCTGGTTTTGGCTGGGGTAGAGTTAATTTCTTCACAGTGGCTGGTACAGTGCTACATTTTGGATTCATTATGAGAATATTGTTGACAACGCTCGGATGTTTTGGTTGTAGCTAAGTAGTATTTGCCCTAAGCCAAGGACTATATTTGTTTTTTCAGTCTCATGCCCTGCCATTGACGACATGCACAAAAAAGCTGGGGGGGAGCATAGCAAGGACAGGTGAGCTGAACTGGCTGGAGGGATATTCCATAACATACAATATCATGCCTAGTATATTNTTTAATTCTGGTTCTCCTCCCCATTCCACTTGATGGGGAAGCCAGTGAGGGCTGCATGCTTAGCTGACAGTTGGGCTTAAATCATGACATAAGCAAAGAAACATGGTCTTAGCATTTGCAGTGACCAATCTGACAGCATTGCAAGAACTTTAAATTTTCGGCTTCTCCTTATTCAATTGTTATTGCTGGAAGACAGATATATAGCTTGCACTTTGTTGGAATAATATTCCTTTCTTTGCAGAAGAGAAAAATGAAAATACAAATTCCATCTATAAATAGACTATGAAAACTGGAAAATCTTCCCTCCAATGTGTGCCTGTCGGAGAATGAAAGATTATTCTTTTGAGAAGATAACATTATATATACCAAAAGAGTAAATGTCTGATTATCATTTCTATATGGCTGAAACGGCATAATAATGCTTTTTCTCTAATTAAACTTGAACAATAGATGCTTCCTGGAGGTTAAAGATGAAAATAACTTTTTATGGAACAAATACTGATGCTTGCCTCTGACTGGAGTCATAGGCAAGTTCCTAGGAGTATAAGGTCTGAATTTTGCTTTCCCTGTGTTATTTTTTTTTTAACCTGAGGGTCATAATCCTGACTTCTTAAGGAGAAATTCCTTATACACTTTTAGGTCACATAGCAGTGTGCTTGATGCTCTCTAAATAACTGTTGCTATGAGTTCTGGTCAAAGAGAGGCAATATAATTGCTGGTGATGTAGATGCCAGTTATAGCCCTCCTCAGAGGGATGCTTGGACTTGTTTACTGAGAAAAAAGTAACATGTTTCTGAATACATTGGGCTCAGTTACCTAATACGTAGAAATATACCATATAGTTCACAATTAAAAGTATTCCGTTAAATTACCACTGGAATGCACTTGATTATGATTCTCAGAGGTCTAGAAACGGACTATGCATTTAAACATATGCCATTATAAGCAATTTTCTATTTTATTTCATTTATGAAATATGTTGGAGTTTGTTTATTAAAATCATAGAATGGTTTGAGTTGGAAGAGACCTTTAAAGGTCACCTACTCCAATCCCCCTGCAATGAGCAGGCACATCTCGAGCTAGATCATGTAGCTAAGAGCCCTGTCCAACCTGAGCTTGAATGTTTCCCACAGATCAGGCATCTACCAGCTCTCTGGGCAACCTGCTCCAGTGTCTTACCACCCTGACAGTAAACAATTTCTTCCTTACAGTCTGATTCTACCTTCTTTTAGTTTAAAGCCATTACCCCTAGTCCTATTGCAACAAGGCCTACTAAAAAGTCTGTTTCCATGTTTTGTATAAGCCCCTTTTAAGTCCTGAAAGACCTCAATAAGGTCTCCCAAGAGCCTTCTCTTCTCCAGGCTGAACAAACCCAAATCAATCAGGCTTTCCTCATAGCAGAGGTGCTCCATCTCTCTGATTGTCTTTGTGGCCTCCTCTGGAATTGTTTCACAGGTCAAAGTCCTTCCTTGGGCTGGGGTCTCAGTGCTGGATGCAGCACTCCAGGTGGCACCTCAGGAGAGCAGAGGGGCAGAATGCCCTCCCTCACCCATGAGGCTTTTTGGATGCAGCCCAGGACACATTTGGCTTTCTGGGCTGTGAGTGCCCATGGCTGGGTCATGTCCAGCCTCTCACCCACCAGCACCTCCAAGTCCTTCTGGACAGGACTGCTCTGGATCTGTCCATCCCCAGCCTGTTGATACCAAGGTCTGCCCTAACCCAGGTGCAGCACCTTGCACCTGGGCTTGTTAAACCTCATGAGGTTCCCATGGGTCCATTTCTTGAGCTTGTCCACATCCCTCTGGATGGTATCCTGTCTCTCAGCTCAGAAATACAGAGATTAAAATGGAAGCTGATTATTTTATAAATGTCTTAAGGTTCAAATAGCTTCTTCTGTGAAATAGAACAGAAAATATTTCCTGCATTTATTTCCTTTGGAGTGATTTTTCATTATTTCTGAATCTCACAGAGAAACTTTATATGTAAAATGGTTATTCCACAGCTCCCATACACTTTATTGAATACTGAAATACCAGCATTAAGAACTCTTTAAAATGATAATTATCTTGTCATGTTAAAGTGCATGAAATTCATATCCCTTTCCAGGGTACAGAAAAATAATCCTGTTTAAAATAATGCATGATTTTGCATTTCTCCAAGTATGTGCTTATACTGAATTGTATAAGCAATAAGTGTTTATACACTTGGAAACTTAAATGTCAGTGTTGCTTGAAGATAGTTTCAAGTTGTTAAATTAGGATATGCTAAAGATACTGTACTTTTTCTGACTTTATTTCCTGTCCAGAGACTTTTTTTGTCTAAGTGCTCTATCCTCCATTGAGGGCAGAAACTCTTTTCTGTCTGATAATGCAATACATATGCGAAAGGGATTCCAACATTTTTCCAAAATGCTGGGTACTAAGAACAATACAATTATTAAAAATAAGCTTTTGAAAATATTTGCTGCTTGATTTTCTCAGAATTACTTTTTCTCATGAAGCTGAAAGGTTATGTTGAAAGCGCAGCTTTGGAGTAGATAAAGGGGACATTAATTTGTTTTTTTAATATTATCCAAACTGGAATGACATATTTCTGCACTTGTAACATTCTGAACCTATTCTTTCATGTGAAGTTAGTCTAATAAAACTTTTTTCTGTACCAATGTGTTTGTATTTTAAACTGTGTAGTACATAAAAATCAGGGCATGTAATAAATTAATGATAGCATATAATATCTCCCAAAACTTCATCCTACATTTTTATAGATAGTATTTCTACTACAATATTTTGTCACTGGTTTAGTCCAACATATAACTAACAGATGTAAGTGGTGATCAAGAGGAATTTACTAACTTTTTGCATTTGTGTGTATGTCCTTTGGAATTTGCAACTCTGAGAAGCAATAAGAATATGCACCCAAGAAAGAAAAAAAAAAAAAAAATCTTTAGCAAGCCAGAGGTAGTCTCTGTCTGCCAGTTATAAACCACAGATTGCCATAAATTACAATTTCAATATCACTTTCACAAGTGTGGCCACCATAACTGTGCTGCCTGACTGAATTATTTCTAAAGCACATTACTGCTTAAATGGCAGATAGATGCAACTTCTCCTTGTTAAACGAGTGAATTTCAGCAAATCATTTCTTCAAGTATTTTCACTTGAAAAAGCCACAGCTTCATTAGGGAAGACTGAGAAAAACCATTGTTCTTTTCTGTGCAGCTCTCTCCCTGTGTGAGATGGTTTTGCTCTCTTGCTGAGCCCAAATGATGGTTGAAAAAGGCACAGGAGCAAAGTAACTAAAAATAGTAGGAAAGAACAGTGCAGCAAGAAATAAGAGAAAAGACTGAGGGAAGAAAGAGTTAACTAAAGAAAGACAAAAAGATGGAAGGACTGTACTGAAAACATAAATGTTAAGAGGAAAAGAGAAAACAAACAATACAGGAAAGAGTAAAAACAAATGACTCTTTATTACATTTCTTTAACTGCTGTTACATTTTGTTTGAAATATTTTCTCATAACATTACTTCTCTTATAGGTCTTAATTTTGTGTCATGCACAATACAAATAAATGTAAAACATTAAACAATTAGAAAAATGTTAATAAATACACAACAGCATTTATAGAAAATATTCCACTTTTCAGGTAAAGTAATTTATTTAAACTTGATGTTATTGTATCACTGGGCATGGTTTAGGTATATATGATGGTTATGTGTCCATAGCAAACCAAAGATTAAAATAAGGTTTTTTTATCAGTTAAATTATATCTCAAGGTAAATGAAAAACCTCACCTTTTAAAAGGAAGAGGATATGTCTAATCTGGCTACATGTATTTGCGTCAGGTGACTGGGACTGTCTTGTTTCCCAGACCCTGATAAATTTATTTCTGCAAAATTATACTGATGAGCTACTTCTGTTTTTCACAAAATAGTATGGGCTCAGTACCTTGTTCTTCTTGTTGGACTGAAAGTCACTTTCTGATTTCTGTGTCTGCTCTGTTTATCTTGTATGTGTGCTGGGAAGTACTCACTCTGCAAATATTTGCTCTGCAAATCTTGTCCTTCATTGTGAGTTTATTTATGATGTCCTGGTTTAACCCCAGCCTGCAACTGAGCCCCACAGAGCCACTCGCTCAATCCCCTGATGGGATGGGGGCGAAGAACTAGAAGGGAAAAATGAGAAAACTCATAGGCTGAGATAAAGACAGTCTAATAGGGAAAGCAAAATCTGTGTACACAAACAAAGCAAAACAAGGAATTCAATCGCCCCTTCCAATGGGCAGTCAGGTGTTCAGCCATCTCCAGAGAAGCAGGGCTCCATCACACGTAGCAGTGACTTGGGAAGAGAAATGGCATGGCTCCAAATGCCCTCCCCACCTTCCTTCTTCTTCCCCCCACATTACATACTCAGTATGATATCATATGGTCTAGAATATCCCTTGGGTGAGTTAGGGTCAGCTGTCCCGCTGTTTCCCCTCCCAACTCGTTGTGCACCACCAGGCTCCTCAGAGGTGGGGTGGGGTGAGGAACAGAAAAGGTGTTGACTCTGTGTAAGCACTGCTCAGAAATTGCAGAAATATCCCTGTGTTATCAACACTGTTTTCATCACAAAACCAAAACATCACTGCATACCAGCTACTGTCAAAAAAAAATTCACTCTACCCTTGCCAAAACTAGCAGAGGTGTAGAACATAAAATCAAGAACATCAATTCAGCAGCTTTACCTGACTGTACTCCCTGCAACAGACTAACTATGTACTGAGGATAAACAAAATGGAAGGTCATCAGCTGATATGAAAATACACAAATGTATTTTTGAATTCTTAATTTATGAAGATGCAATCTATACTATAAATTCTGAAATATCTAGTAAAACTGACAGGCTTATCAGTTGGCAAGGAAATCAGCCTGGTTGTCATTGGCTTCAGCACACTTTCTTGTGAGCTGAGAGAGTGATGAGATTTTCTCCAAGGACATGAAAGGCAAGTTTAAAATTGGGAGAGTGCTATAGTTAAAATATGTAGAGTTATAGATAAGTATTTAAAGGGTGAAAAGAAAGCCAGTGGTATGACATATTTCTACTACTCAACCTATTAATTTTTCTTCTTTTCTTTTTCTTCATTTTCAGAAAAGGAAACTTACTAGTTAAGAGCAGTAGTTTCTAAAAGGCTGATAATACAACTTTCTTAGGATTGTGTAAACTAACAAATGTTTTAACTGATTTTTCTCACAAAATTTTTCCATTTGCTAAGTAAGTACAGTGGGAGAGGAGGATAGTCTACATACTGATGTATTACATTGATTCTACTTATGTCATATCATGTTTTAACGTGCAATCTGGCTGCACCTGCCCTTTTGGAATACTGTTTTGGTGTGCCTAGTTATAGGAATACGATTCAAATTGACTAGCTGTGCAGTGAAGATATCAGCTGTTCCATCCATTCATGCTGCACCACATCAGTAAAAGGTAAAATCTTTCCTGCATGGGAAGTTGTGAGATGGCTCCAGGGGCACAGCTGAAGTGGCTCCTGATTCTTTTACAAGTTGTCTCCAAGAAGCTCCAGCAACTGCTTCTGAAGGAACTGGTTTGGTCAGAGCTGCTCCTGACCCACACCCACCTTGCCTCCCTCTTTGATCAAACAGAAGAGGAAATGCAACCCAAAAGCATTATGCAATTTATCCTGCAGGTATTACTGAAATGCAAAGTTGTCTTTGTGAGGATATGAGAAATGGAAGGAGAATTTTCAAAAAGATTAGAAGTCCTTTTACATAGAGATTCCATATTTTTGGGCATTGAGGCTCACGAGAATTGTGAGAAGCCTGCTTGAAGGAAGGAAAAGTGAGAGAGACAAATGCAGCCTTTTACTCCAGCAGCTGTAAGAGCTGTACTGAACAGAGGGCAAAACTGTGGGCTTGCTATAAACAGCTGTAAGTCTTAAAAACTAAAATGCTTCCCCTTTGCTTCCGTTTTTGGGGTATTTTTTTCTTCTCTGTCCTGTACCTGCCTGTTTACTACAAAGAGTAAGTAGTTTCTTGCTCCTCTTCTAACCATGATATAAGGGTGTGGGTCAAATAAGAAGCTGATGGAGAAGACCTAGCACAAGTGTACCCAGCATTGTGGCCTTTGCATGTATTAGAACTGCTTAACACTTCAGTGCCTAATTGGAAAATGCTTATGCAATGATTTTGGCAGAGATGCTAAAGAGAAACAAAGATTGCTAGAACTGCACAATTTGCAGAAAATAACTTTATGCCCTTGTTATTGCCTGGAAACATGGATTTTCAAAGCAAAAGCTACAAGGATGAAAGAGAATAGAAAATGAAAGGAGCATGCATTCCTCTAGCAAAAAACATCCCTTAAATTTCTGTAGTGATTATTTACACACTTTGGCATTTGAAAACTTGAATATTTTTTACTCATCTTGTCCAAAAATGGATTTTGCATTTAAATTAAGATAGAAGGCAATGATAATTTTATAAGATGAAAGCAATAAAACAAAGAAAACCATAAAAGGTCGGCTATGCTTGGCATAAAATAATTGTCTCTAGTGGCAAGAGAAATAACATGTACAGCTAGTAGAAACCATAAAATCTCTGGAGTATTATTGAAAAGACAGGAATTATATATAAATCAAGCTATGCCTTCTAAAAATAAAAAAATACCATGCTAATGCTTAAGTGCTAAGTACGTTACTTGGTGGTACCTGTACAATTTTATTTAACATAAATAATAAATATTATGCCTTCATGATTACATATTTTTGATGGAAAATAAAAGTAAATTATTCTTAAAAAAGCAGAAGAGTCAGTTTTATAAGGAAGGTAACCTTAACTAAAATCTTGTGAGATTTTGTTACTTTTCAGAAAGTACACATGTTATAATTGCGTTTCAAGACTTTAAATTAAGTACAATAGCCCTGTCAGAGTATACTTTGAAATAATTTATAGGAAAGAGTCCTCACTGGTGTATTTGAATATAAAATAAGAATTACTTCTGGTAATTTTTTTGCTTGATCTCACAATACGAAGCCATAAGTAAGGTGAAAAAACTGTGTTTTTGCAAAAATGTAGTGATCAAGAAAGATTTTAGAAGCAGCTTTTCTTTCTTTTCTCCATTTATTTCAAGTCTTGAAATAAAACTTATGAAATAAGGAATAAACCAAAAAATTATGAGCTTAAATAATTAAACTAGAATTCTGTCAATTTCATTTTCGTATATTGTCAAAAGAGAGAGCTCATGGGTTTTTTTTTAAAGAAGTGTTAAGAAAATTTATTATAAAAAGTTGTGTTTATTATGAAAGTCACACAATACAGAATCAAATTCTTCCTTAGCATCTTTTTTAAAAATCAGTCTGGTTCTATGTGCTTAAATTAATCTGGATTATAGCAATGTAAATTAGACAAAAAGCCAAACCACTTTTGCTTTCAATTGTCTACAAATACTATGAAAAATGTGAATATATGTACATTTTGGAGCTTACTTTATATTGCATTATATTGCAATTAAGAATATGGACATGATGGTTTATTCTTAACTGTCATTTGATGCACATTACAATCACTTATTTTCAGAATGCAACTTTGTTATTGTCCTGAGTAAGTATACAGTTATTACATTTCATTCAGTAGCATGAGGTGTGCTTTCTGCTTTATTGCCTATTTGAAAATATTTCACAGAGAGTACTCGGTGCATAATTAATGTTGGCCTCAAAAAACTGATCCTTTAAAATAGGCAAGTTTTTGATCAGATCAGGCTGTAAGGAGTTGATGTAATTCTGATTAACTAATGTCTGAAACTGCAAGCCCTAGGAAAAGCACTGATTTGCTCTCAAACTGGGTCCTTAACCCTTTCAGGTTTTTTCATCTAAGTGTAGTTTCAGTGAACGAATAAGGAAAGAAGCTGTACTTCCTGTGTTTTGTCATCTGACAAGTTACACTGAACAAATTTTCTGTGTGGGGTTGAGGACAGCCGGTAACCAGAGAATATTTTCTTTCAGTTTTGGGGACATGTAATTTTGATAACACTGAATGTTTATGCCTCTGGGCATAATGATGTACCCTCTGCATGTACCTTCTGCTCCAACCCAATGCCTGCTACTGGCACCCGTTCAGAGTTTAGGAGTTTGTCTCTGAGTAGTTATAACAAACTTGCCACTCTCCCTGACTTTGTGCTGAAACAAACACAGGGAAGCAAATGGATGAGCAGCAACATCCTTCCATCCCTCAAGAGGCTGTCACTGCAGTAAGCCTTTAGGTGTTTGCAGAGCAGGACCGCAGTCTTTTTGGGCTGAGCACACCTCTACTCACTGCAAAGAAACAAAGAAAAAGTGTTGACTAAAGTGGAGATTATGTTTTTTCTCATTCGCCATTGCAAACTAATAACAAGTCAGAGTTCTGTCTCCTAAAACCTAGGCTGAATGAGACCAACTTCTTTTCTACTGTGCCATATTTTCAAGACAATCATAGGAGCAATGTTGAAAGTTTATGAAGGCTCAAGTTAACAGTATAAGGCTTTTTATAAAGAAATTGATTCCATCAAAACAAAAATAGGGTTTCAAAGCATGACAGAAAATTTCTAAAAATTGTGTACTGAGTTTCATTGATTTTGTGTATAAATGCACTCAAAGGATTTGAGTTATTTGAATTGTAACAGAAAGAGATCCATGGAATAGATAAAGGTATCACCAATTTGTAATAAAATCTTAGAGGTTATGGAGGTTATGGAGCAAATATGTTCTTCAACCACAAGAAAAGAATAACAATATCTCCTGTGTTTATATAGGAAATGTTCACCAAGGGAAAGCAGCTTTTGACTCCATTGCTCTTGTTCCACTCTCTGGAACTATTCCTGCAGCTTGCATGCCTCTCATGCACAAGAATAGGCATTCCTGCCTTGAAGGACCCTGCAAAACTCTCTGCCCCTCACTCTGCCTCATCCTTATTTCCTCCCCATTTAACAAGAATAGTGTGATTGTTAACAGCAAACAACAGGTCTTAGCTACAGCCCATTATTTAGAAGAAATCTCTAGAAATATACTCTGGGCTGCAGAAATGTCTAAAGACCATTTCCATACTTGACCATTGTGTGATACTGATATGAAACAGGAGTCAATTGAAAAAAGATATTCTTTTTGCTATGGTATTTCTTCAAAGATGCCATGTCCATCTTTTAGGACATTCTATAAAAAGGCAGTGAGACTGGTATATCTAGTTCTGTTACAAGTATTGTTGCTCTTTTCACAACAACAATAATAACAAAATAATGTGACCACTTGTCACATCAGGTAATTGATTTCTATAGAGAATTAAATAAAGCAATGGCGTATATTATGACATGTTAGCATCTCCACCAATCCATGTGGCTTTTGGAGAAATAATGTGCAGTTTTATTAATAATTTTTGAGCATATAAATTTATTCAATTTATTTCAAAGGCTGTCCTCAAAGCAAAGAACTAGGCTGAGGGAAAAAGAATAATGAAATACAGTTTTCAGTAATGGTTCAGTTTCTTGTGAATTGTTTTTGCAATACTTGTAAGAGAAAACATTAGGATAAATGTAATGCTATTCTTACTTTGCCAGTTTTTGAAACTGGTGTATGTGTTAGTTGTTGCTCACAGATAAAAAGTGATCAAAAATAATTCAGGATGAGTTGCCAAATTAATAAAGGCATAAGGCCGACATTCACTTAAATTTTTGGAAGGAATGCAATATGCTTTTCCTTACTGCTTCAAATAAAACTGCATAGCAGATAACTAGTAATACAAATTCATATGTTCAATGGAACTAACAAGCAGAACTATATTTGCACAACACTGACAATATTTTTTTTGCAAAAGGAATATTTATTAACACAATATATTTTTCAAATTTGTTTTTGTTTCAGTAATTTGCTTCTTTTCATATAGACTTCTCCAGAACTTTGGAAACAAAATATTTTGGCTTCTAGATGTCTTGAAAATTTCCTTTGTTTGGAAAGTATGCTTTTCATACAAGCAGTTTAAAGGGGCAAAATTAAACTAAGCAGTTCAGCTTTAAAAAATATTTTTGGCCCAACTTAACGAATCTTTCTTTTCAAACTTTGTTTTCAATATATAATGACCATATTCTTGGTTCTTTCAGTCACAAGTTGTTTAAAATCTTTTCTAAAGGTCCCCCGAGCCATTAAGGGAGCATAATGCACTCCTGCATATCTCTGTGAAATTAATTAAATTTCTAATACTTTATCAGATAGTAAATAAAGGGTTTTTTTGGCATTTTTATTTAACAGATAATCTTTTACATTTCAGTATGTTGATAAATTGTTCAGAATGAAGCTAAATTTCATAAGTTACAAGGAATCTAATCACAGTAACAAAAAAAGAGTTTTGAAACTTGAATAAAATCCTCTGCATTTTAATCTTTAATCTTAAATTTTTTGCCTGACAGTTGGCTGCATGAGCTTCATTCTGTCATAAGCAAAACAAAAGTTGCTAAAAGGAGGAATGAAATAAAGAGGGCGGGGGGGGGGAGAAAGAAATTAAGACTCAGAAAATCATATCATGATATATTTTCATAGCAATCTAAAGCTTTAAAACAGATATATGAACTTCTTTGCAAAGAAGATTTTCTTAAAATTTAGCTTGAATTTTCTAACTTCAGCTCTGAAGAAAGTGCAAAATAAGGTAGCGGGAAAAAAAAATCTTTTTCACTGTTCAGTTTTTGCACTAACAGATATAGTTACTATATCTATTTAATGATAATGCATGCTAATCGTATAAACATGTTAGAATTCTGGTCTAGCGCTGTCATCTACCAGGTATAAACTGCTTAAAATCATGCCAAATATAAACTGCAGTAAACATAAATCAACTATTTTCTATTAAATTGTCTCTTACTCTTGTTCAGTACATCTACCCAAAGCAAATGACCAATTGTTCATTAAGTAAGTTTCACAGAACCTTAAGATCTTTTAAAAACTGGAATTGTAACAGGCCTCAAATTATTATTTTTTTTTAATATGGAACAGGCAAATTTGGAAGTAACTGACCTTTAAGTGATAAGACAATTTCTGCTTTAGATGATATTGTTAATGAAATTCCATTATAATGAGGATAACATAACAACTATAGTAATTGCATTGCAATAAGGAAATTTTAGCCTTGAAAGATTTAAAAGCTAATTACTGAGTGCCATAGTGAAACAAATGAAACTCTTTATTTCTATTGTGGTAATATCTGAATTGCTACTAAGCATTTCCTCAGCAAAGATAATTTCTAAGTGACGATAGGCCTAAATATTCCTATTTAAGCTCCAAAATAGTTTTTGCACAGCAGCCACATTTAATCTTAATGGTGCAGTTGCCTGGTGCACATCTGTAGAGAAACGGCCCTGAAGAAAAGGTGAAGTATTTCTTGGTCAGGATGGGTGATGAAGAAATCACCCTCTTTTACACAGTTGATAGGGATCAGTTGAAGACCTGCCCTGACAGAAAGTGCTCTTGAGTCGTGTCTGCCTTGTGCCTTCTGTTGACCCTGCAACATCATCACAGATCTCTTGTAGGCTTCTCTCTTGATTGTAATCATCCCTTTTTCCCCTCACCAAATACCTTTTAGAAAGCTTTCAAGAGTAAAGCCTTCATAGAATAACACTTCCAAGAAGTGCATGAGCAAATTTTGATGCTGATGTGATATACAACAGAGGATAGAACCTGATATACATGTGTAATTTTAAAATTTTTCAATTGACCCTCCATATTTGAACTCTACGTAAGAGAAAATAAAAAGGAAACAAATAGTAGAGTCTGAACTTTTTTTATCCCTTAATAATTTAAATTTTAAAAAACCTCAAATTATCTTCAGGGAGATTAAGTCACTACTTGAAATTCTATGTTATTTTCTCAAATCAAACAAGCAAACAGAAGTGTTGCCAGTTAATGCATTTTGAGTTTATGCCCTCCTTTAAACAGTGGGTGTAAGTATTTACCAGGGTACTTTCAGAAACTGGTAGGTGTAGGCTTTCATTGGCATTTCAACATAAACAATTGATGTGGAAGGCAGCATAAAACTCTAGAGCACACGTCTGCTTCTGTTGTAAATGCCTTATAGCAGTTTATGATGTTGGCATTGTATCAGGCTCCTAGATTTTGTGAAGCTATTGGGCTAACAGCACTAGAAGGAAGCATTTTATCTTCCTGGATAGAAGCAAACATCAGAAATGTCAGTGGGACACAGGCTTCACAGCTTTCCAAAAGAACAAGCTGCACTGCCTCGGCATCAGTAACTGTAAAATGAGGATTACAATTAGTTGAGCCACTGTCTGCTTTCTCACCATGCACAGCAATGTTTTTGGGAGGATGGCTATAGGAAGATAATGTACACAACATCATGGCAACAGGGTTACTGTTGAAGCATGAATTTAAATGGAGGCCATATGCAAGTGCTATTTATTTGGATATGACTAATTTCTTTTGAAAAGGGAAATAAGAAAGACATCAGACACCGCCTCAAAATACTTGAATCTTGGATTGTGTGTCTGTGAGGTATCATCCAGGCTTTGAGGACGGCTGGCTTCCATGGAAAAGGGACAGTGAACAACACAGGGTTTCAGAGAGAAATGAACACCAAAGTGTCTCGCTGTGTGTTCTTGATGCAACTCCTTTGGTCTTTCTGCACAGTGATCCACATTGCTTTATTGTTATGAATCACTCTCATCCTCAGAGACCCACAGTGACAGTCCCTCCCTTCACTGAAGGTAATGGGAAATTTGCCAGTAACCTCAATAGAGACAGGAATAAATCATTTATTCTCTGCTGCTGAAACACATGAAAGCTTGACAAGTCTATGAATAGGTAGTTTCATCCTCTTCTTATTTTAGAGTCTATTTTCAAATGTTCAGACTCTATCTTCAATGAGAAAACTTAACTAGACTCTGCTACTTAGAGTCTTGGACACTATGAATTGCTCTCTCCTGAAGTAAACTATTTTTTCAGACATCAATATTCAACAGCAATAGTAGTACAGGAGGATTATTTATATATTTCTGAAAAGACACAGCTTCCCAAGATGGTTCTACTTTTAATGGATATCATGAAGTGAAAACCAGAATAACTTCAATCACATCTCATAATCTTACAGTCTAGCTGTAACATTGAACATGTTTGTTTCTTAAAGTCTTTCCTTTTTCTCTGGTTAAACATGCAACTGGCTGATATCTTACCTTCTGTAATTAATAGGATTGGGTTATACAGGATATAGGACACAGGAGAGAGTGGAACTCAACCAGAGAAATACCTTGAGAGAACCCTTCAGAGGAATATTTAAGAATATTTGCACTGCAAGTTTAAGTGCATTTTCACATTAAATAATCCTTGCAGAGTTGAATTTTATGAAAGAGTGAACTTGGTTTGCAACACTCAAAGAAGATTATTAGTTAAACAGCTTTGTTTCAGTATATGACTGCTAATTTTATATTCCCTTACAAGCTTGAAAATAGACATTTTTCTGTCATTTCCTTTAAAATCATGCTTGTTTGACTTCTCTACCTTAAAAGGTACAAAAATACTTCAAAGAGCAGCTCTCTGTATGCAGAAACTTTTTTTTTTCCTGGCAGCTGTAAAGATTTTTTATATTTGGAATATTTCACATTTATTATGTTTTTGCAGAAGGAGTTTTTTCAAAGTTACCATACCGTATTACACAGTTATCACAAAACAAGGGAGGTTGTCCAGGACCTCATGACATCACATAATTTATCTTCCCCTGCTCAAAGCAGGGTCAGTTAGAGTAGGTTAGGACCCATGCCTAGTTAGGGTTTGAATATCTGTGAGGCTGGGGACTCCACAAGTTCTCTGGGTAAGCTGTGCTGGTATTTGACCAACCTCACAAGAAAAATATTTTATTACATTTAAAATAAATTTTCTGCATTTTAAATTCTGCCTGTTACCTCTTGTCCTGTCACTGGAGAATGCTGAAAAGAGTGCAGCTTCATCTTTTTTTACCTTTCCCCATCAGATTTTTCTATACATGATGAGATCCCCCTGAGCCTTCTCTTGTCCAGGCTGAGCACTCCAAGCTCCCTCAACCTGAGCCTCATATGAGAGATGCTTCTGTCCCTTAATCATCTTTGTGGCCCTTTGCTGGATTTTTCTCCAGTATGTCCAATTACTTCCAGTGTCAGGGAGTCCAGCACTAGACCCAGCACTCCAGATGTGTCTTACCAGGGCTGAGTAGAGGGGAAAGATCCCCACTCTTCCATATTGGCAATACTCAGCAGCCCAGGAGGCTGTTGGCCACATTTGCCAGAGGGGCATGTTACTGGCGTATGGCCAACTTGTTATCCAGCAGGACCATTTTTTTCCAAGCTTTTTTATTTTCAAGCTTTCCATGTTTTAGTTATATGTGGGTAGAGGAAACATTAGAGGAGATACTGATCAGACCAAATTTTCTTTACAAATATGACTTCACTCTTACATTGCTGTGATGACAGAAACAAGACCAAAGAGGAGATTTCAGCATCTGATTCTAATTAACCTCGAGTCTAATTAATTTCACCAGTTTCAAATGAAGGTGAAATTGTGAGTTGATGTGTTGTTATTTAAAAGCTATTTAGGGGAGAGAGCTTCCTGGAGAGTATTGGAGAACAAAGCAAGGAGCTACTTTAGTAGGTGAGATCAACTTACTGTGCTAAAAAGAACTAAGGTTTTTGTGATTTGGAGTTTTTTTGTTTGTTTGTTTTCTTAATGAGAGGTAGTTGAAGGACTAACCATTTGTCAACAGTTTCACAAACTATGAAATACAAACTTCTGGTAAGCAAGTTAAAGTACTCTTAATTTGTAGATGAGGTCTAAATATGTTAAGTGATGTAAGGACAGCTGAGTAACCTCTCCTCTTTCTTAACCTAAATTTATGTTATAGGTATGTCCCTGAAATTAGAGTGCTCATTTACCAACATAACCCTGTATTTTTTTGTACTTGAGATATTTTTCTGTTCAGTATTACATGTGTGTGTTCCCCCTTCCCCCAACCAGCTCTGTGGCACTCAGCCACTGTGAAGCCAAGCAGCACTTGTGAAGCCTGCTGTCTGTACAGCTCGTGTATAATTGAGCTATGCAGATGCAGCAGCTGAGTCTTTCTTAGAATTGCTGCCTGTGTGGTTGAGCTGAAATGCTGGGGTTGTAGTGATTATGCAGATGAATTATGCTTGTTGATGCACGACTCTCCAGTACAAGTGAGGTTGCAAATACCCGAAAATCTCTTTACATCCCTATTGCAAGAAACATGTCGGCTTTAGACTCCTGCCCAAAGCAGCTGCAGTGATAGTTACATCTTTCTCTCTAGTGATCTTCAGAGTATCTGATTGTACCTTACAGCTGCCTTCAGCTTTTTGAGGATTAAACACCTGGGTAAGATATGGGCATTAGACTTCTACTGAGAGCTGTGAAAGACTAAGTGTTTGTAACTTCTGGTATTTTAGTAGTGTTTGAATCTGCTTGAAGGTAAAGCTTTTGTGTATGGGGGGGAATGTTAGGTTGTTTGCTGTCACTACTAAAATGCACAAGCTTCTGTTAGAGCATCTGCTCTGTACAGGCTATATCTGGTAAGCTGTCAGCTACTGGTCTTTGAGCAAGCCAAAGTTCCCTATTAAGCCTCAGTTGTTGCTTTTGATTTTTCCATAATTATGTCAGCACCTGATGGCAGAGAAAATGCCAATTTTTACTAATAGTGGAGGAGGTTTCTGTTTTCTCACTTGTTTTAGTTACTTTCTTTCTCTGAGGATGACTTTTCTGTGTCACTCTGAATAATTTTGTGGTTAACATTTAGTTACTTCGGGATTTAAGTCTTAATTTTTAGGGGAAAAGTCAGTATATCAAAGAGCCTTGAACAACACAAAGAAAATGCACAGTCCTCTCTGTTGACTTCCTTATGGAAATGCCTGTATTTAAAGCAACGCATGACCTGGCTTAATCAGCAAAACTCACAAAGAGGTGAGTAAAATCCCTAACTTGAAGTTCTTGTCTGCTGGAACGATTTCTTGAATCCCAGGGGGTCTAGAGTGGCTGCTCAATGCTATTGATGGTGACATTTTTTCTCTGTTTTATGATTATTCAGGTAGCTCTTATACAAACAGTGCTCTCATTTTTGTTTTGCCTCCTCTCTGTGACCTTATGGTGTACTAGGAAGTTGGGAGGAAAAAAAAATTCATTAACGTGATAAACTGCCTTTTTCTTTAAGCTTAGGTGCTGACAAAACAGTATCAGTTTTCTCTGATGTGTCTTACTTCTGCTTTTATTCAGTGTCTTTAGAAAAAAAAAAAGTGCAGTATCTAGATAAGGTTATATGGGAATTGCAGCAGTCAGTGGAATCTAAACTCTATCTATTTGGGTGTATTTTCTTCCTGTTATTTTTGGGTAAGGAGTGTGTGTGAGAGGTGGGTTTGTTTTTTTTTTTTTGTTCAAGATTTTACTTCAGTAGCTTTAGATGCAAGCAGTTGTTCGGGAGAAGTCTTTTATCTTCAGGGTGTTTTAGCAGTTCTGTGAAAAGCAGACATAACTGTCAAATCAGATTTTATTTTTATTCTACTACTCAAGAGTGTCTTCACCCATGAACATCCCCTCCAATTCACTGTGACCACGGGTGTTTCACTGTTATCTTGATTTGATAAGGGCTATCTGCACTCTTGTGTGGCACTTATTACAGCAGTTGCTGAAAAGCTGATGTTTATTTTTAAGTCTTGGATCAGAGAGTGTCAGCATATTTGAGGCAAGGAACCACCTTACTCTCACTTTCTTTGCCCCCAGGACTGCTATGGCTCTGTCGGACCTGACATTCCTGGAGGAGTAACAACAGGAGGGGAAAGGAGTGAGGAGGAGGTGTGTAAGGAAGAGGACCAGGAGAAAGCACAAATGGCCCCTTAGTGGTCAAAATAAAATAGCCCTAAAGTGCTGCAGGCACTTTCCATTCCTTCAGCAATGTGTGACAGAAAAAAGTGGGTTCTTATTTAATGTTTGTGTAAGCCTGTACCGTTTACAGGGAGTTTAGTAAATTGTAGCTAAATGTGTGATCTTGAAAGAATAAAACATGGGATTTTTGTGTGAAATAGTAACAAGGGCTATTAAAAAAAAAAAAAGGAGGTGGCTATTTGGCAAACTTCCTTCCCTAGAATAGTAATTTCCAGCATAAAGGGTTGGTGACATGACAGGAGGCACTAAATGAATTCTAAGTGCTATATTTAGAGACTGTTTTCTGGATCTAGCTAGCAGCAGTACTTGACTCCTTGCCTTCTGACTTTATGCTTTTTAGACACCCTTATCTGAAGTATTAATAGTGAGACATTGGAAACTCAGTTTGAAATACTAATTGAAATAGAGTCTTTGAAAGGAAGGTTCTTTTTCATACTTAGTGTAAGGTTGAAACTTTCTGAACTGAGGAGTACTTGTTTTTGAAATAACAAAATACTTAACTGCTTATTGCCAGTGGTAGGGATAAGGAAGTCATCAAGAGATGCATTACAATGCAGAATGGTTAGGATGATATTTTAGTTAAAACTCGTAATGTTTTGATATAAGCATTATGAGCTGTATGATGTTATTAATTTCAGCTATCTAAAGGAAAAAAATGTTTTGACTATTCACTTTTTAAAGAGCTATTCATGAACTGTTGTATTTTAAAAAGATCAATGTATCTTATAAGAATGAAATTTCACAACATGCTGGTAATTGTAACATGGATTATTGGAGCTATTTAACTGTTCTTTTCACAATGAAAGTTTGATTCAAAGCTGCTAAAATATGTTGTTTCATTGGTAAACCCAGAGTCAAATAAAAGTGACAAAATCTAGGGCACCAGGGCAAACCTACCTGTAATAGCAAGGTAACAAGGGATGACACTTGCCTGGTATATTTCCCCCCACTGTTAGGCACAGGAAGAAAATTTCTGGCTAGCATTTGAGTCATAAAAATAGCTACTTGTTTAGTTTGTCACAGTGATGATATTAGACCTTCATATAAGGGCAAACAGCTTAGCAGCTCTTTACTGAAATCTGAGGGAAAACAAAGGTTTGCAAAAAGGATTAACTTGTGGAAATCCTCTGTGCCATAGGACACTGGGATAGCAGCAGATGCTGATGGTCTGTGCAGCAGGCCATGCTGGTGCCCAGGCTCATCAGCTTCTTGGAAGAAAATAAAAATGACACCTGATACCATATTTGAATAGTAACAAACTGTAATGACAGTGCTTTATGCCAAACACAATGACAAGTTAGAGCACTCCACCAAGTTTTGCATGATCAGTGTGCTGCAACGTGACAATTAAAGATCATTTGGATCAAGTGGTAACTGTCATATCCAGCCAGCAGGGAGTGTTTGACTACCAATTTGGCCCAGGAGCACATGGCTGGAGTCCATAATGGCTGATGCAGTGGTAGATCCCTCTGAATTTGCAGCTGTACCTCATCTGATGATAAAGCAATTTGAGAACCATGAGCTAAAAATGTCAAAACATTTCAGGTTGCCACAACAAACTGTTTAAGCATGCAAAAGTGCTGTATTTCTTTCAATTTATATTGACAATTCATTCAGCAAATTTAGATAGACTATGCTTTTTATTTCTGTAAGGTCTGTACTCCTCTAAAATGAATCCCAACCCATTTGAAGGTTGCTTTTTGATTACCTACAAGAAATTATTTCTACACATACATTACACTTATTGGCAGTGGTATCAATACATCTGTATAGGCACTAATTCAGTAATTTATGTAATTACTTCTGGATTTATTTTTTTTAGCAGAACTGCCGATAAGCTCTTTTTATTGTAGGAATAGTGTCTTGAAGAAAGTGGACTAATATAGCATAAAGGCTTCTCTGCACAAATATTCCAAACAATTTAATTTGAAAACTATATCCTAGAATAAAATTTTGTTGGTGGGGAGTCCAGAGATGAACCTCTGTGTGCCCAAACTTGGTAAAATTATTCGGGGCATAAAAATGTGTTCCAGGAAAACAAGGCAATATTGATCCAGAATTTAGAGACTGACTAAATCACACCGGTTCTACTATTTTAACTTACACTCTGTTTCCAGAGTATGAGGGAAGGGACAGGTGAATGTTTTAGTCCAGATGCAAAATGTTTATGTAAAACATGTTAACCAAAATGTGTAAATGGTACTTCACAAAGAAAAAGAAACAGTGAGATACTTTCACTGAAATAATGTCTTCTCTGCTCACTTAAATCAACAATTACCACCAATGCTAAATACAGTTCAGTAAAGATAACATATGCAGCTCATTCTGCTGAGAATTTTACTTAAACACCTACTATCTGAGATATTTAACTCACTCAATTTCTGAGGCAACAGACATGATTCTAAATGTTCTTGAGTTTTCCCTTTTTAAGAAAGGCTTCATAAGAAGGAATCTTGTTTTATTTCATAAATGCTATACTGTTCTTCTAAAAATAGTTTAGTCCGCTGCTAAATTTCAAAAGATGCCACTTGGCTGAATTGCCTGCATTGGTTTGACATCACCTCGTGTCTTTTGGAGGCTAAGCCATCAGGAGCCTTCCTGGTTTAATTGGTATTTGGGCTTATGTGTTGCCACTAATTCTCTTTCATAAAGCTTTGCCACCCCTTTTAAGAGTGCAGGTATCTCCATTTCAGTTCTGGCAGATTTGCTTACAGCCTGTTCACAAGCCAAAGGTTTGTTTAATGAAACTTATGGCAGCAACCAATACTATGATTATCCAAATAATTGCACTACATATTGCCAGCATCTAAGATCAGATGGCCAGTGTGTGCTTGGATAATCAAGGCTCCCTTCTCACAGGCTTCTCCTTGCTATAGTTAATTTTGCCTTCCTTGGAGGCCAGCAGGGGGTTTCTATAGTTGAATTGCAGCTATTCAATTGCTGTTCTGTTAATACTATTGTAAAATTTATTCTTAATCTTACAATCTTATTTAAAACCCAGCTATCTCATTGCAAACCTCAAGTGTAATTACTATGTGGTGTTTACATTTTAATGGAAAAGGTACACCTATTCTGCTTCCTTATTTTACGGATGAAGGCATCTTATAGTAGTTGCTCTTTTCTTTTTTCTCCCCCAATCATTAAAGCAGGATCTTTTTGCTAATGGGACTAAAGTCCTTTATCCTACAGCTACTAGTTTCATTGCCCACTTGAGCAAATAAGCCATTCACTTCAGGGAAGAAATTTATCAGCAGAATTTTAAGAAGGTACTTGAAGAATACTACCAAACTGCTGGTTTTTAGAGGGTATTTTGGAATATTTCACATTTATTATGTTTTTATCATGTTTTTATTATCATTAGCAAATCAACATTTTGAACAAAAAATGCAGATTATCTAATCATGGAATACCTTCATATCAGGATCATCAAAGAAAGAGTGACCACAAAATTCTCTCATAAATATTTTGTATCAAAGTATAAGCATCAACGTGCTTTTATATATATGCATACTATACAACACATTTGCTCTGCATAAACCAAGTAGTTTAAATTAATACGGCTTTTAAGTCTAATTAATTTAGACTCTGGTTGTCCACAGTGAAGGACACCTTAGTTCTAGCTGTCTGTATAACCTTAAATCTGCCTCCAGTTGTGCATAGTACTACGCATCGCACGTAGAAGGGAATGCTGCTGTTACAGTGATGTCTGCTCCAGACCTGATTTGTGCAATGATATACACATGAAGGTTATGATGAAGCCATCTCTTTAGTTCTAGTTGGTTTGTTTACTTAGGTATATTCTAGGCTATAAACCACTGTGATGCAGTTTGGCCAGTGATTTCGCTGTATTTCTTCTCAGATAAAACATCTTATGCCACTAGTGAAATGTGACTTAGTGTGTGGAATACAGCTGGTATTGAGCCAACCAAGTTCTTGCCTGTGCAATGAACCAACAAGCATCCTGCATGTGAAGCATAAAATGTCTGGTGCAGGGTAATGTTTGTTTTAACCAAACATAAGGCCTCCATGTATGGCAATGCATACAGGTCAAAACATCCATCTGGCATCCAGCACTAGATCTATAATGCAAACTGCCCTTGGAACCTGAAAGGCAGAACTTCATCCCAGCAACCACCTGGATTTGTTTGTAGTTATACCTGTTACATGCTATAATGCGATAGTAATATTATGAAATCTGGGAAGTTACTAATGATCGCTTTGATGCCCTGGGGCCTCGTCAGAAAAAGTCCTCTAATTGCATGTGGTAGAGTATCGTGGGGTGTCATTAAAATGGGTGGTTCATTGTCTCAGGCTCCTGGGACTCGAGTGAACAAAACAGCTTATGCAACTGACAGGCAACACTTCTGATTTGGAGATACCTTATTTGGTGATATAACCGTGTACAAAAACTCTGGACTGACATTTCATACAAGCACTTGAGAGTGTTACCAAGAAGAAAACTGTATGAGTAGCCTCTGAAAAGTATTTGGAAAGGCTTTCAAAACTGCAGTTTTGTTAAAAATCATGTGATAATGGATTTATTAATATGATATTGGAAGCATTACTAAATTTTTCTTCTAGGAACAGATGGAGAAATAGAGAACTCATATGTACTTTGGCTTAGAATGGGTTCTTTATCAATCACCTAATTTCTCATTTGAAAATAAACATTGAATGCAACAAAGCCAGTGCTTTCTACAGGAGCTATCATTATTGGAAAAAAAACCCCAGCAACAACAAGCCCCCGCCCCGCCCCAGAAAAAAAAGCAAACCAACCACAAACTGATCCAACCAAACAAAAATCAAAATGCAAACCAAAATGTGTTACAAGAGTTTCATTACATCTTCCAAACAAAATTTGCCCACTTTAATTGTCTGTTGTGAAATTAAGGAGCCACCTAACTGGAGCATGCTAGTGAGCTTGCATTGACTCTGCGTGAGTGCACAAAATATTTTTGTTATTGATTCCTAAGATGGGCCATTCTTGAATGTCACCATGCACATATTGCAATATAACTAAAACTCCTAAGTTAGAGAATGCAAGAACTTATAACCCTCTACAAATGAAAGGACAAGTTATCCTTGCTCAGTGTACATAAATATGCATATGTGTATGCATAAATATGTAGATACATAGATATTTATGTATGTATTTATTCCCTACATATGTGCATCTGGAATGGATGTATGGAAATCTACCACTAGTGATTAAAAGAGAAGGGGGATTTTTATGATGATCTAACCTGTTCTTTTTTTCTTGAGGATGTAATTTACAGTGGGTTAATGAAACAGATGCTAGTTTCTGTCAGACTGGAGGCTAGTGTCTTCATGTGTATCCTCATGTTAATTGCCATAATTAACTTATGTCATAATTGAGTTCTAAGACTTCTGCTTTTTTAGGTGTAGAAAGAGGAGTAAAGGAGACTCTCATAAAGCTGGCAGTCATCTTAGCAATGATGGGTGGGGCTGATAGCACTGTGCTTCTTTCAGATGGGTGATTTATAGGTTTTTAACAATGCCTTGACATTAAACATTCTGGTTCAGAAAACACAAAATGCCACTGCTGAACAAAGAATTACTGAAAATCCATATATTGTATCTAGTACTAATGCTCAATCCATGTTCATTATTGATCTTCTCCAATAAGCTGCATGTGTTCAAGTGCATAATGGGAAATGCAGTTAATTATTGGGCTGGTTGTCTGCTCCTTTTTCCATACACTCCTTCCCTAATTCAGAAAGAAAATTTACACTGAATTTTGAAATGTACATTTTATAATTTCATTCAAAGCC
This sequence comes from Pachycephala philippinensis, assembly GCA_013397055.1. Taxonomy (NCBI): domain Eukaryota; kingdom Metazoa; phylum Chordata; class Aves; order Passeriformes; genus Pachycephala; species Pachycephala philippinensis. The sequence goes on from VWZT01000757.1 coordinate 44,910, forward strand.
ATTTAATTTTCATTCATTCAAAGTTGGTTTATATTTTAACTTAAAACTTTATTTTTCTTTACTCTTTATTTCTTTGTTCTTATTTTAATTTCTTTTCCTTATAATAATTTCTGTCATTATGCAGTTGTCTTACAAGGAAGATGAGGACAAATATTTCTCTTAGTGTGGTACATAATAATATCTTCCCTTTAATTAGTTACTAAAAAAATTAGCTGTTGTTTGGTACTGAAGAATAATTGGATTCACACCAAGCTGAAGCTCTGGGGTTGTTTCCAAGGAAGTATTCTCTCCCCCAGTCCTTTTCCTCCCACCCCTGTGATCTCCCATATATCCTAAGAGATTAGTTGGTCAGGAGCTTTAAATCCTTTTAGAAATGAAGGAAGCATAGCTGTTTGCCATAACAATCACTCTCGTTGAATAGTTCATAATTTTAAAAAATGGTTAAGCCAAAGACTTATTCAACATAATTTGAAGAAAATGTTTTCAAACTTGTTTTCTGTGTTTTTTCCCACTAAGGGAAACTTTTGTCTTGTGTAATTAAGTCAAAGAATAGGGAAAGGTGTCCTTTCAGATAAGGTGTCTTTTCCAGAAGGTATTCTTTGAAAGCAAATGCAAAAAATTCTTTGAATTTGAAGTACTATTGCAACACTATTTCAAGTACTATTTCACTTATTAAATACTTTATATGCCACACCATCTACTTACAGGACTGTGTGTGTTCAGCGGTCATCCATGTCATTAAATGTTCCTTTGCTACTGACTTTGCTCTGACCGATACAGTCTATGGCATCACAAAATAATTAGCATGGGAAATAAGGAAATGTTTTTTCTTTCCTAAGCTGTAAAACAAAAATGAAACCTTGTAACTCTTAAAAAGCAAGCAGCAAGGAAGTGTAAAGAAGAGCGCCTTAAAAATCCTTGTTTAAGTCCTTATAATACAAGTAGTGTTTTCTGAACATCTGGCTCATGAAGTCTTTTTTTGGGGATGTAACTCATTAACAACCTCTATCATGCTCTGTAGATGCTATTCCATCTCTAACCAGTAATTGGCTGTTAAGTCATCTTGAGTCAACTCATTCATCTACCTAGAATTAATAAAAAAAATTCTCTTTTCTGAGTACAATCAAACTTTCAATAAAGAACAAGTAATTTTTCTTTATTTCTTTATGGAATAACTTTTACGCATTCAAGTGATGTGGAGGTAAAGGAGGATGAGGACCACCTTGTCTTGACATCTGCACCTTTAATTACATACTGCCATTTGGGTGAGTCTGGCTGAAAAACCTTTCTGCAGCAGTGATTGAATGACTGGGCCTGCTAAGATACACATTTACTTCAACATTTTAATTTTTTTTTTTTTTTTTTAATGTCAGTAGCTTTGGATCAAACTTGAGAGTACTAAATAATGGCATATTTTTTATAGCAAATTTTTTACCTGACATTCTTACCCTTTGAGCATCTGGAGAGCCTTACTGTTGAGTGTACTGTTTTGGGATACCAGCCTCACTGCCATTCATACTGAAAAGCTACTACTGACCTTTCACATGCTGCCTGTACTGTCCAGAGCAGGGTTGCTGTGACTGTAACTCCATGTGAATGCCAAAACCAGCTTAAAAGCCTTCTAATGAAACACAAATGATTTGAGTGTCTCAGCATGTGCAAACTGGTGGGAGCCTCAGTGGATGCCTCTGCCAAATTGCATTTACTTAATAGCTGTGTTTTATACCACAGGGAAGTGTGCAGCAGCTGTTCACCTGTAAAGAGGGGGGTTTTCTACTGAATGCTGAACTGAGACTCTGCGTTTTTGGGAGGCTTTTCATTTCCTTATGATTATGAGTTTCACACCTTGCAGTTTTCGTCTATTTCAACCTATTTCTCAGTGTGATGGCAGGAATATGGCTCAACTGTTTTGTACCAATAACACTTAATATGACAACCTAGCTGAAATGTTTTCCTGCCCACACATCTGGGTGATGTTCTGGGGGTTCCAATATACTGCTTGAGGAGGCTTATTCACTTTCTTAAACTCTTTTCACAGTCTTATGGGTACTAGCTTCTAGAGTAGATCAAATTCAGTAATCAAGCACCTCTGCCCTTTTGCGCATGTCAGTTTTCTACTATAGCTTCTGCTGCTGAATAATTTCCTGCAAGCTAAAAATATCTGTTCTATATCAAACTCTTTAATCCTTTTACCACTGCTCTGGATCTGTGTCATACCCTGGGCAGTCTGGCAACTAAGAAACACCTATGGTCCAGCCCAGGATCTCAAAGTATTCATGTACTTCAGCAAACAGGTCACTTACAGTTCTCAAGGTAGGCTTTGACTTGAATAATAAAATATATCCAAGTTTTAATATAGCTTCAGGTCAAAGAGGAAGCGAATTTAAACTAATCTGCCCTTATTATTAAAACTTGATCTTATACTTTAGTCATAAGGTATTAGCCAGAAAAACAAAAACTGAAAATAACAAAGGAAATTAGACTAAGTAATTGAGACTTCCCTGTGCCTTTCTTTTATTTTACTGAACACAACGTGTCCACTCTACACTTTTCTTTTTGTTTTCCCAAAGCAGCAATAGACATTCAAGGACAATTTCTTTAAAATTAGCTGTGGAAAGTGAATGCTATCTAGTTGCTGAGAGGTAGATGTTTGTCTCTCTAATGAAAGACCACTTTGGCTGTTCCAGGTAAAAGGCTCCAGTTATGGCTCTCTGAAGTCACATTTTTACCTACAGATGATAGGCTAGCAGAAGCTTTTATACAGCAGAATATATTAGTAGACTTAAACTAAAAGCAATTCTACCACAACAAAAACTCTGAACAATGTTGTCATTCAGACTTGTGCATTGTTTTAGGAAAACAATTACTTGGGAATGTTGAAAGAATCAAAGGAGAAAAAAGGCTTTCAGTTAGAAATTTCTGTAGGAACAGACTCATGTATCAGAAATTTGTGTATGTTGCTATGGTGTAATTCTATTGTCAAAAAGCAGTAAAATGTGTGTGGCAGGTTCAGGAAAGGGGAAAAAACACAGTTGAAAGAACATTTTGTTGCATCTGTTCAAATGAGATCCTCTGCTGCTCATATTTGAGGACTGCTGTGAAAATAATTTTTGTTAAAAGTGGTTTTTTGTAACGGGCTTCAATTTTTATTGGAAGGTTGAAGGTAACAAAAAAAAGCCTGTTCTGTGGAAGACAGGATACTAAATCTGTCATCATTTATTTGCTTAGGAGCTAGAAAACTTTTCAAGCAGCATAAATTAGTTGTGTGCCACCATATATATTTGACATTCTCCTGATGCTGTATATTGCACAACTGAGGTAGGTCACCTGTTTGGCAATGGCCTGTATCCTGAAACTACAGTTTTAAGTTGATCTAGCAAAAAAAAAAAAAAAAATTAAAAACGGTATTTGAAATATATTAGTGTGACCATTTTTGTACCGAGTATCTCAGTAGCCGAGAAAATAATATAAACCTGATGTTGTTGACTAGAAGCTCTCTATTAATGATACAAGTAATTTTAACTGGAAACCTTTCAACTGGCTTCTGTAATCTTTGTATAAATGTCTGCATTGTAGAACACCTCTTGCATCTGAATGTTCCCTTTACTTTGTTAGCAGCAGCACATGGCCAGGATGCATGCTTACTTTCTGTAATGTTCTGATAACGTAATGCAAGCAAGGTTGACAGATGTTTTAGCAGTAAAATAGCTGTAGGTCAGTTCTGTAATATTTTGAGGCTAAAGGTTCATGCAGACCAGTGCAATGTTCAAAATATCTGCAGTAGAATGAGCTTTGTTCTTTTTTTAATCTGACATTGAATCTAAATTTTCTGAAAATAAGACTGAATAATTTAGAACTCTGTATAGTTACATTACATAGCATCCTCATCTAAATGACCCATCACATTTTGTCTCTTATTTATCAGTCTCTTATTGTAAAACACTAATTTTAGCAGCACAACTCAGTGATTTAGGAGTTACGCAGCAGATTTAAGAAACAGTATTGATGGTGTATGATTTGTTTCCCTCTCCTTGGCACATAAGAGCCAGAAACAGTCTTTTTTTATATATTTTTGTAATTTTTTAAGATGTTTCTGCCAGATAACGTGTCTTATGAAATAACTGGGACACTGTACAAGTGAATGTGCTGAATGTAGTTGTAATAGAAATTGCTACAGATTGGCTCGATACACACCGTGCTAGCAGTTCTATCTGTCAAACTCCACCCTGAAACTTCTTGGTATGTTAAAAATAGTGGGTTTGGAATTGGATCTCATTTGTCTTGATGGAGGTAATTCCATTTTTTTTTTCTGTAATTTCAATTTGGATTTTTTTTCCTCAATCTTTTAGGAATAAAATGAAAAAACCCCTTATGTTGGCAAGAATAGAACTGTGCTGTTGATGGAATATTTTAGGATGCTTTTTTCATTCTTGTGATTTTTAAATTTTTTTCTCCTGAGGTTTTAAAGGTGGTCAAATCAATCATTGCAACAGAGTACCATTTTACTATAGTAAAAGAAAAAAAAAGCGCATTTGAGTTCTTACAGTGAGCGTTTTAAAGATAAAGAAAAGCAAAGAATAGATTAGGAAAATTTCAAAAAGTAAGGGTTAGATAGAAAGGGTATGTGGCGGGGGTGGAATGTCACCCTACAGAGATTTTTTCGGAGCAAAAAATGACAGGAAAAAATATACAGTCTATCTCAGACACTAAACTAATAAAACTATAACCTTTTCTCTGTGCAGTAGATGAAAAAGAAAGTCAACAGGTTTCTTCCCCTACCTGCCACAATATGTAGTTCTGGATTCAGTTGCTACTCAGCCTGTTATTGCTACTCTTGTGTAGAATAATTACTTAAATACAGTTTCATGCATTTTTTTGCTTTGTTATTTAGCAGATTTGTCTGAGGGCTAGGTGAGTCCTGGGACTACTGTGTTCTTAATGTATGTTAGAATTAGTTTTGCTGTTTAGAGCTATAGCAAGGAATCACCACTCCTGGAGCAGACGGAACCCTAAATTTTTTGTCTTAACTGGTTCCAAGTTCACTTGCAATAGCCTTCAGTTGATGACAGTAACGTTTGCCAGGCTCATCTATAAGTCCTGTCTCTAGTACTGGAAGTTTGTGGAAGTCCAAGTGGCATAAACATGGAGCTGTTGGTTTGTACAGGCAGTGCTGAGGATATGTGTGAGAATGGTAGGAGTACAGTCATGACCTATGCTTGCGGGCTAAGACGTGGCTGGTTGGTAGAAAGAGCACTTAAGGGGGTACTGCAGGGCTCCATCTTAGAACCTGTGCTCTTCAACATCTTCATTAATGACTTGGACTAAGGACTGAAATGGATACAGAGCAAGTTTGCAGACAATATAAAACTGGGGGGAGTTGTTGATTCCTTTGAAGGCAGAGAGACTGAGACAAATTAGAGGGCTGAGTAGTCACCACCCATATGAAGTTCACCAAGGGAAAGTGCCAGATTCTGCACCTGGGGTGGGTAATCCTGGATGTACAGACAGACGGGGGAATGAGATGCTGGAGAGCAGAGCTGCAGAAAGGGACCTGGGGGTGTCCTGGTCGATGGCAAGTTGAACATGAGTCAGCAGGGCCCTGGCAGCCAGGAGGGCCAACCCTGTCCTGGGGGGATCAGGCACAGCATCGCCAGCCGGGCAAAGGAGGGGATTGTCCCACTCTGCTCTGCACTGGGGCAGCCTCACCTCGAGTGCTGGGGGCAGTTTTGGGTGCCACAATATAAAAAAGGCATTAAGCTATTGGAGAGTGTCCAAAGGAGGGCCACCAGGATGGTGAAGGGCCTTGAGGGGAAGCTGTATGAGGAGTGGCTGAGGTCATTTGATTTCTTCAGCCTGGAGAAGAGGAGACTGAGGGGAGACCTTATTGCATCCTCACAAGGAGAAGTGAGATGGCCAGGTACTGATCTCTTCACCCTGACCAGTGACAGGACTCCTGGAAATTCCATGAAGCTGAGTCAGGGGAGGCTTAGGGTAGATATATGGAAAAGATTTCCACCTAAGGGGTGGCTGAGCCCTGGAACAGGCTCCCCAGGAAAGTGGTCCCAGCACCTGTGACCTGAGACCTGCCTGTCTGAGTTCAAGAAGCATTTGGACAACAGTCTCAGGCACATGGTGTGATTCTTTGGGTGTCCTGTGCAGGGCCAGTACTTGGCCTCAATGATCCATATGGGTCCCTTTCAACTTAGCATATTCTATGTTTCTATGAAATTAATTTTTGAAAACCCATATCAAGGCATTTGCGTTCCTGGAATTCTTAACTAATGTATGATAACTATGTAATGATAATGGATATAACTGTAGTAGTTTTTCAATTCCACTGGCTTTATCAACTGCAAAATGTCCTTGAGATGTAGCTGATTTTTAACAAGGCTCTTATACAGACAAACAAGGCAAAGTACTCTAGCACTATTCAAATTTTATCAGTGTTAATTCACGCTCTATATTTAATTTATTTTACCTGATAACTCAATACTTTAATATTACATTTAATTTAATTAAACTGGGATTCTGTGCAAGTAAAGTAATTCTAATTCTTAATACAAAAAATTAATTAGAATCAAAATTAATATTTACTTTCATAATTATTTATGAACACAGGCTATTTGACAAAATAATCTATGAGTATTCTTGGTTCATTCATATCTTAATTCATTGCAACACCTTCCCTTCATTATGTTTCATTTGGAAATTTCAGGGGACAAGCGTAAGAAGCTGAGCCACCAGGAGATACTCTTAGGTATGCTCAAAAAGAGCACTGTGATAACATTCATCTTTGAGCAGCCATTGGAGCTATAAATATTGTATGAGCAGTTAGACTGGCCTGTCTACAGCTGTGTAACCCCTCGTGGGTAACACCGGGAATTTTGTGTGTAACTGAGCAGAGGAAAACTCTCAAGATCAGAGTAGAGGTACAGACTATAAAACAATGCAGGGGGTTGTTTATGTACACCTGCATGCTCCTGTTTACTATTTCTGTGTTGGATTTCTGTCCTGGTATTGGCTGGGATAGAGTTAATTGGCTGAGATAGAGTTAACACAGTATAGTGCCGTGTTTTAGATTTAGGATAAGAATGATGCTGATAACACGGAGATGTTTTAGAATCATAAAATCATTTAGGTTGGAAAAGACCTCCAAGGCCATTGAGTCCAACCTCTGACTTTTTGGCTACTGATGAGCAGTGCATACACTAAGTCGTGGGCTTTGCTGATGCTCACCCCACCTGTGAGGAGGCTGGGTGTGCACAAGGAGTTGGGAGGGGACACAGCCAGGCCCTCAACTGGCCCAAGGGATATTCCACACCATGTGGCATATGCTCAGCCTGTAGGAGGAAAACTGCCTGGGCACCACTGCTCGGGAGCTGAATGGGCATCGATTGAGGGGTAGTGAGCGATTGCATAGTGCATCACAGCTTTTTTATATTCTATTTTTTTTATATTTTATTCTTCTTTTATTCTTCTAAATATCTCCTATTATTTTCTCTTCAGTTTCTGTCTTATTAAACTGTCTTTATCTCAACCCATACATTTGAATTTGTTTTTTTTTTTCTAATTCCCTCCCCCATCCTGATGGTGGTAGAGTGAGCAAGTGGCTGTTTGGTTTTTATTTACCTACTGGGTTTAACCATGATACTTTCACAGGCATATGAATTACTCTGAGAGTAGCTAGATAGGACTTTTTCTCTTATGGTTTCTGTGTACCACATAGAACATTAGCATATAGTAACTTGACATATTTAGATAAAGAAAAATATTAAACAGTATTGTTCAATAATATATTTGATATAAATTTCTATTAACTGTTTCTCAAGTTTGAAGAAAGGCCCTAAGGATTTAAAATATGTGATACTTTCAGGATTTTTCAGATAATGCTTCTGATTTTGCATTATTCTGTACTGATCACTGCAGCAATTATTTAGGTGGTTTTTTCTGGACTTGTTAGCAGACTTCAGATTAAATGACCAGTTTAGGTTAATGAAACTGCTGATTTTGTCAGTAAAGTGGTTTCTTAGCTGGTATATTTTTATGGAGACATGACTGAGTTTGATGTACTAAACAAACTAAAAAGATTCATTATGCTCTTCTCCCCATATAATGAGTTTCTGTAAAATAGATTATTTATGCTGATTGGTACTCTTGCTGAAAATTTTCTGTCCTGTGGCTTTTCATAAAAGTGTGACAAAGGGGAACTCAAGTTCTGCTAATGCTTTAAAATGTAATAAAAATAGTACTCTAGTCATCCTAAATTGAAGAAAGGAAAAAAATCAGTAATTCTCAGTCATTATAACCACCAATAATATCAAGAACTTTTGTTTTATGCATAAACTGGTGTTATGTTATTAATATCAGTATTCTTACTATATATTTATTTCACTTTTTGCCTAATTTATTTCTCAAAATTGTCTTACAGTAATCTCTAAAGCATTTTGAAGGCTTGAAAAGCATCAAACTAGTACTTACAGCAAATAATGGAAGGACTGATCATTTTCATTAGTAGCTGTCACAATATTTCATCTGTGATTGTTTTAGACTGCGAGTTGTACACATCAAGTAGAGTGCTCTAATTTAATCAATGGGCACATTGAACTCTATCTCAATGTTCATAAGTCTTGTGCAAATTGAGGAGTAAAAATGTTTTCGGTCCTTATAATTGAAAGAGAACTAACGTACACAAAGGAAAGATAGCAGGTGCCACTTTTGAAAATGGAAGTGCTAGAGAATCAATTTACTGCAGACATTTGCGCATACAGTCTGAACTTGTTGCTTTAATTTCATAAATATTATAAATAACAAATGCAGTTTCTACATCTCCCGGTGGAATGTAAATAGCAACTGTTGTTTACACGCTTACTGCCTGGAGACTCAACATGGAGCTACAGAAAGAAAAATCACTGCTGAATAATATCCATCCTACGGTGAGAGTTCTCCTTTCTAATGTAAGCAGTATGCACAGACTATTTATGTTTCCCAGGTTCAGAATGAATCAAAAATCTTACTGTTACAGAAAGGTTGAACCACTTGTTTTTCTGGAATAAGCATTCGTCAAAACAAATCTGGAAGTGTAGATCTGCTTATCAATGGAAATGGCAACATCTTTGCTGGCTTTTGAACTGCACGAATGTTTGAATCCTGTTGCACAAAACTAAATTACTGATTTCCACCATTGCCCACATACACACACACACACACACACTCTCTCTCTCTCTTCCCCACACTGTGATTTTATATGGTGCTGTACTATGAATACTGTGTGTACAAACAAAGCTAAATTTTATTTATTTAAAAAATGTATCATCCATGAGGGTGCTATATTATCTGTGTTGTCCAAGTTTGCACAACTATATAGAGCTGGCAGATATCTGTAGAAGAAGAGAGACTGGAGGTAGAGAACCTGGGTAATTCATGCCCTAAATATTGCTGTTTTATTTGAGTAAATAACAAAAAGAAGTTGGGGTGGGAGGCAGCAAATTGGAACTCTATTCTGGGGCAAGCTTTGAGTATGACCCTACTGTTTTTTATCAAAAAGGCTTTACAATTTGGTTTTAACTGAAGGAATTCCACCTATAATATAAAAATCCTGACCCCTAAAACTATAACAGAAAACCTCACAGCAAAACCAACCAAACAGTAAACCCAAGTTTTTAAAATAAGTAAATGAAAACCTTTTAGTCTATTAATGAGGTTACGTATAAGTTATGTACTCAGTATTCTAAGCTTGAAATATATTGTGTATAAATTCTTAGTGTAAGACTTTTGAGTTGATGCATTTGTGTTTTTTTCTTTTTTTTAAAAAACAAAAACATAATAACCCTCAAGTAATTTTTTCCAATTAATTTTCAAGAATTGTTTGTAAATATCAAGGAGATGGATTTATGTGAATGAACTCATGAATATTCCAAGTAGGAAACATTCTATCCTGTACAGCATTTGAACTTGTTTGACTTGTGGATATCAATGTAGTCTGTTGGGAAGCCACTCTTCTGTGACATGTTTTCATAACTAACTTTCACTGGAGCTGCTTTTCATGCTTTTTCTTGTCTGACTATTTAAATATAATTGTACAGAGACAGCCAATAAAGCTTTCAAACAGTAATGCATAAATCTTTGTTAGCATTCAGTAACATTTTAGAGAATGCAAAATGCTTAAACTCAAAGGAAGTCAGATGTTTATCTATATCCTCCTTGCAATCAGTAGTAAAGACCCCACAGCATTTCCAGTAGGCCTGTTAATCTTGAGTAGATGGAATTCTTCAGTGATTGGTCTCCTAAGTGCATTGTATCCAATGCTTTAGCACAGAATGGGTTTTCTTTAGGCTTTCAGTTCTAAGCAGGTTTCTCTGTACATACTTCTGTGATGCTCCAAAAACATCTTCTCAATAAACACCCTTACCCTAAAAATTGTATCTCCTGAGGAACTTATTTCCTGCTTGTAATTAAAAAGGAATTGCTCAGCTCTGGGTGTGACTGGTATAATTGAAATGGACTTTTCCTCGGTAGAGGAAAAAATAACTATAGATAGATATGCTTAGTACACTTGCCATATGCAAGTAAATTTCTTTAAGAATGTATGTTTTAAGACTGATTGGAAATTGACCATCCTCATCAATAAGCATCTCCTATTGTGAGAGGAGTAGAAAAGAGATCAACAGTGGGAAAGCCAGCAAGCCAAACCTTAGTATAAAGAAATTATGAAGGTGAAGGAATTGCGCTCTGCAACACTGTCTGTAGTGAAAACTGATGAAAAGCAGATAACAGCATCTAAACAAGGTTTAGGAAAAACTTAGAATATGAAGTTCAATAATGTTTATTTAAGATGTGATCTTGAGGAGTTAGTGGGCAGAAGGAACAACTGTTACTTGAAAGCTATTGATATACAGATTGATGTACAAAATAAGTATTTCTTTCATGCTGTCATCTAGTAGTTATTGGAATGGAAAGAGACAAATGCTGTGTTCAAGCAATTGAAATAGTAGAGATTTTTCATTTAAGTTTGATTTTGACTCCTACTAGGATTGAGCTGACAGTTTGTTTTCTGTTGCAATACTAGACTGCATAGTTCCTGTTGTATTAAAGTGAAAAATAATGCTGGGAGGGGATGGGAAGGGAAACTGAAAAAATGGTGAATTTATGTATTATCATTTGTGTGTTACTCATAATTATTTAAAATAAACAAATAACAAAGCAAAGCAGAGCAGTAGGAAGAGTGAAGGGTAGTGGGAATGTAAATATAAAGCAGAATAGGAACAGATATCTATACAATTATATTGCAGGTGTCAGTGGGAACACTAGTTAGATAAAAGATCTTTCTCAGTTTTGTTGTGCTAAACATGAAATAGAATTTTTCATTTCTGATACCGTGTACTCATCAATTCTACATTCCATCTGTAGTGTACTTCCACTAAAAGGGAGCTCATTTATTGCTTGTGTATTTCCTTTCATGTCTATTTGGTGGTAAGTGGAAATAAAAGCTTTGACATGTTTCATATATAACACTGAACAGAAAGCTTCAAAATGCAAATCCAATCATAGCTCATTAAAAAAAAAAATCTACCACACAAAAACCATCCAAAGAAACAAAAAACCAACTGAAAACGAAAGAAACTGAAGGATGCTTGGGAGGCTCGGGTGAAATGTGACTGGTGAAGACTTGTCAAAAGATGAAAGAAAGTGCCTTCTAGGCACTCGAACTATAGAAATTGAAAACAGGAGCTAGACACAAAGGTTTTTTTCTAAACATCAGTGGCCTTACTTGCACTGGACTCCCATGGTACAAAACAGTAACTTCTTCTCAGAGTAGAAGATGTGCAGAGGGAGCTTTACCTCCTATAGTAGAACTAGACAAGTAGCAGCTTCCCCATACCTTAATTTTTTTTTTTTTTTCAGCTTTGTAAAGCTTCAGTTTTATTCTGCTGTGAAGTCCTTTGAATTTATTGCATATAAGACACCTTAGATTACATTTTGTTAAATATCTTGATGACAGTCAACACACATTCAAGACTGAAAAGAAAAAATAAAAAAATACTTGCTAGTTTATTGAGATCAAGGAGTGGGATTCACAGCATAGGGGAGATTGAAACTTTTATTATGAGCAGTCTTTACTGAGCGTCTGCTCATGATTTTGTGAGATTTGGACATTATAGAAGAACAAAGCCCAGTGTATTCCATATTACTTGAACATTAACAAGGGATGGAGGTGGTGTGGGATAGTTTAGGCACAAATATGATTTTTCTATGAATCCCACAATCTAGACAAAATGGCTGCAGAGGGTTATGAATATGATTAGAAATCTACTATGCAAAGAATCAAACTTGTCCAGTAGGATCTTCACTGGACATGGTGCTTTTTCTTGGAAAATCTTTAGAGTGATGAATGGTTATTCTTTAATTTTTTTCTAAAAATTTGCTAATAAACATTACAGAATGTGACACTCATGTCAATGACTATCTGTAAATCTGCTGGAGGACAGGCATAATGAACCTAAAACATTATTTTTCCTTGTCTCTGATCATTATTTTTTATTTCATTAAATGACTGTTACTGGAGAGCTCAGCTAGATAGTAAAGAGATATGAATAGAGTCTAAAGAACAGACAATTAATCAAAAGAATATTTGGTAAAAGGGGTAAAATATGTCAAATGATCAAACTGCTGAAAGATAAATAGCTCTATTAGGAGTACACCTGAAATTTCCTACTTTCTGAATGAAGCTGAGGAAAAGTTACTTTAGGTGAAGCTATCAAGGTGACTCAATAGGGTTGTTCAACAATTTTTTTCTTGTTTAAGGATTTGTTTGAGCTTTGTGATCACATATGTTAATAATTATAAGTCTGGTTTTCCTCTTAGGTCCCAAAAGCAGTATGAATCAATTATTTTATAATTGCAAATTGTATATTTAAAAATATTATTTATGTGTTTTCTGAACCTGTTGTGATCTTGTCCAAAATCATCTGGAAAGTGATTTAAAAACTGGAGCTCACTGTGCTGGATTACTACCTTCATGTTACCCCAAGCACCCATAGGAAGGATCTGAAAACACTGTTCAAGTACTGTAAACAACTATGTAAAGATGCATACCCAGGAACATGAAGTCCGTGCGTGGAACACCATGTTAACTAAATCATTTGTGCAATTATCATTTCAAAAGCACTTTGGAATAGCAAAAAGTTTAACTGATGGCTTTTCTGTGGTACAGGAGTGTTCTCCTTATAGTCCTTGTTTAGCACTCCTACTGCCACATTGATGAAGCATTTTGAAACAAAAATCAGAAACCAGATTCCTGGTAATCAAGACTTTTTGTCATGTACCCCAGCTGGGAGGTGTTGAAATCATCAAATCAATGGCAAATGAATATGAAAACCTGTTGATTTTTAAGTAAAATACCACCAAGACAGCTTTATCATAAAAACAGACCAACCCTACTCTACATTTATATATCACGATATGACGAAAAGTGTGTCAGATGTGTCACACTGGGAAGACTCCTCACTATCACTTTGGTCACCATGTAATGTTTCTGTCCAACTACATGTAGTGGCTGTAACTGCCTTGTGATTCGTGGTCAAGTTAATCTTTAATTTTGCCTTCCACAGCAGCAGAGCCAAGTCTGTTCAACTGTATGTCTCACCAGTAGTTTATAAACATGACTATGAAATAAAGGAACTGTCCAATTTGTACTTGATGAACTCAATACTTAATGACATTTTTAATGTAAGCCAAAGCACACAGTGACTGAGTTGTCTGGTACTCACTGGTCATTGTGATGGTACCTCATGAAATTTTTTTGTTAGAATGTAGTAGTTCACGAGGGATGATTTTTTCTTGTCTCTGTCTCTTGAAATGACTTAATATATTGAAGATAAGTAAGGCCGAAATAAGATTATGTAGTGTGCAAAGACTATTGTGAAATAATACCATTCATTATAAAACAGGCTTTCTTCCACTATGTTCAATATTTTTCAACAGTGGTTAAATAGTTGCTAAATGAGATGAATGTGGAAGAAATATGTTTAGATTCTGCAAAGAGATAAGCAGCTGATGGAACTTTGAAGTTTTGCTTTTTTCCCTCCTTGAAGTAATGTATTTTCCTCTGGTCAGAATATAAGACAAATCACTCCATTTTACTTGTAATTCCACACTGAATGACCTTAGAATTGATGACTCAGAGCCTCATTTCTTCTAGCCTATAAAACAAAATAGTATTCCTATGAAGTCCTCCAAGAAAATGTTTTAGTAACAGGCTTCAGACTCTTTCCATACTTATGAGACTTTGGTTTGGTGGCTCAGAATGACACATTGGTATGTTTCAGTATATTACTTCAAGCTTCTATGAAATGTTGATGCTAATAGGAGCTTAAATGAGCCAGTAGGTTTTTCCCCACTATGCCTAGAATGCTAGTGATATATTTCTGCCTAGCCACTAGAACAGCAAGTATACTGTAGCATTCATTTCAGGGCAGTTTGTTGGCTAAATAACATTCTGTTTACCTATTTCCATATCACTTGAAGCCTTATTCCTGTGCAGCAGGGGAACATGCCATTCAAGGCACCCTAAACTGGGAGAAACTGCCACATAAACACTCAGTGCCACATCAGGCTGGCTACTGGTTGCTAGTGGGGTTCTGCAGGGCTCCATAATCAGCCCAGTTCTCCTCAACGCCTTCATAAATGGATGCAGGGTTAAAAGGTATACTAAGAACTATACTATAACTATATAAGTTTGCTGGTGATTCCCTCAAGGGCAGAGAGGCCCTGCAGAGAGACTTAGACAAATTAGAGGTCTGGGCAATCACCAACCATATGAAGTTTAACAGGGTCAAGTGCCCCATTCTGCATCTGATACAGGGCAACCCTGGTTGTGTGTATAGATCAGGAAATGAGAGGATGGATAGCAGTGCTGTGGAAAGAGACCTGGGGGTCCTGCTCGATGGTGAGTTGGACATGAGCCAGCAGTGCCCTGGCAGCCAGGAGGGCCAACCCTGTCCTGGGGGGCATCAGGCACAGCATCGCCAGCCGGGCAAGGGAGGGGATTGTCCCACTCTTCTCTGCCCTGGGGCAGCCTCACCTGGAGTACTCTGTACAGTTTTGATCACCACAATACCAGAAAAATATTAAAGTATTGGACAGTGCCCCAAGGAGGGCCACAAAGATGGTGAAAGGTTTGGAGTGGAAGCCATATGATGGGCGGCTGAGGTCACTTATGTTCAAACTGGAGAAAAGGAGACTGCAGGAGACCTCATTGCAGTCTTCAACTTCCTCGTGAGGGGAAGAGGAGGACCAGGCACCGATCTCCTCACTCTTCTGACCACTGACAGGACTCATGGAAAGGGCCTGAAGCTAAGTCAGGGGAGGTTTAGGGTAGATATCAGGAAAAGGTTCTTCACCTAGGGGATGGTTGAGCACTGAACAGGCTCCCTGGGAAAGTGGTCACAGCACCAAGCCTGTCTGAGTTCAAGAAGCATTTGGACAATGGTCTCAGGCACATGGTGTGATTCTAGCGCTGTCCTGCTCAGGGCCAGTATTTTACTCAATGATCTATATGGGTCGCTTCCAACTCAGCATATTCTGTGATTTTATGATGACTGAATTCATATATGCATGTAGCTAATCCAGGCCAGAGCTCCATAACCCAAGTCATTCAGGGCATGACTAATCAGCATGCTACTATTAACAACTGCTCAAATTTAATATTTGGCTACCTCTAATGTACATGCATTGTCATCCAGAAATCTTGCAGGTGGATGTCTTTGGATCTGAATCAGCATATCAAAGCAAATTTATTTTAACCTTGATTGTTGCTTAGGTAATCTTGCCTTTTTTTTTTTTTTTTTTTTAATAATCCTCTAATGGAAGAAAATGGCATGTATTTTTCTCAGAAAGCTTTGGTTCCTCCCCAAATTACCAGATGATGATTATAATTACATTGCTATATTTATAGGAGCAAAATAAAAGTCATTCTGGTAGTAAGAACATCAAACCACTTGAAGAAATATTGATGGAACTTGCTGTAAGGGAAGCAACACATGAGTGTAATTGAATCCTTTAGTGTGAGCACAGACACTAGCTTTATAAAAAAAAAAAAGTATACAGAACATCATATTTCTGTGTCAGCTTCCTGAAAATACTGATAAATCATCCTCTTGAGATTCATGGCTTCTTAGATGGAATAGTACACTTTCACACACGAGATGCACTTAATGTTAGCCAGCACCTTGGAAGACAGAGAACTCTGACCCACCAGCATTTTTCACTGTTCTTGTCTGATCTAGTTATGGATCTGTATGTCAGCCATGTTAGCCAGATATTCACTGGTCTTTCTGTTAAGGTTAAAAGTCTGTGTGCTCTCTTGCTGATACCAGGGTTCTGATGTGGGTAACAGAGTAAATCTTAGCATCAAAAAAGCTCTGTTTTGTGTTCCCCTCCAAATAACCCAAGGAAGCTAACAGCAGTGTGATACTACATTATAGCAGGGGCTTTGGAGAAATCTTAAAGAGTATACACAGCTGCTGAGCACCACTATTCTTGACACTTAGTGAAAGGAGAGGTTCGCTTGCAGCCAGGGTAAACTGATGTAGGTGTGCTGTCAGAGCTGCAAAAGAAAGCAAGGTGCAGTGAAATGTCTGGTGCTGTGAAAACCCTTAAGATTTTTTTTCAAGCACTGAAGCAGGACATGTGATGTGTTGTTCTCAGAGTGGCAAAGCCAAAAAGCACTCTTGGCTGCACTCGTACACATCCTGTCTGAGTAGACTCCCTCTTGCGGCTCCTGAATATTTGTTCCTGTAGTACTGCATATAAACAGGAAGTATAGACATGGGAAAAATGAAAGGAGGGGAATCACTCAATCACTGAAGGGCAGCCATTATTTCTCAAGGCAGATATGGGTATGAGTTCTGATAAAAAAATGAATTCTTTAATTAAAACAATTTTTTAAGTAGCTTATCTGCATATAAGAAAATAATTAAAAAAAAATGCTGAAACGATCGTGTGCTAATCAGTGTTTATTAATATAATGCGTAGAACTATAACGTATCTCTATCAGAGACTACTGCGGAGTCCAGACATGAGTAATACCATATTAAAAAGCTTCAGACATGTTCAGAAATATTTTACGACCCGGTAGCAAACTCAGTTGTTTGCTGTATGATTTGTTGAGTTTATAGGTCTGATATTTGAACTGAGGCTAAGGCACTCAAGCTGCAATGTGTCTGTGATGAAGTACCACTTTTTGTAAATGACATGGAAATATACAAACACTGACAACAAACATCTAAGCCAAAAACTGCTTTGGACTTCTCCCTTTCTGTGTCCAGACTTGAAAGAATTTGACATGTCTTTTTTGAGAAAGGCCAATTTTGAAACTTCTTGTCAGGATATTTTTCTGGTGCATCTCTCCATCTTTGGCTTGGAGACAAGTTTAGTCTTCAGTAATCAGTGCAGAACAAAGCACCTGGGATCAGTCAGATATTCTCAGTGGTTGTCTAAACATGTTTGACCAGAGATGAGAGATCTAGTGAACTAGATCTCTAAGAAACTTGTAAATGTTGGCTTGGAGCAAGTTACTTGGATATTGATGTTAATCAATGCGTGCAGCTGCTGAAGGAAGTTGACCCCAGGTGGACTCTTTTGCTCCAAAGAGTAGCAAAATGATCAGGATTTGCTGTTGTGCTGGGCAGTCTTGGGAGGGGGCAGGGAAAAGTGGGCTGTAAATAGAGGATTTTTCTTCAACATATCTGAGGCCAGACTGACAGTGAGCCATACTAATTGATATAACTTACATTCTGCTTGATCTAATCATATACTCATCTCTTGGGGTTTTAGCAGCTACACAATAGATAGCAGGGACTTTGAATAATATGAGTTTTTTTCAATTTCTTCATGCTGTAATCTACCGCTAACTTGTAACATCTAGATAAGACAATTCAAGATGTGTATTAATTTTCTGAACAGACAAGAAGTAATCAAACAAAAAAAAAATTGTGTTTGAAAAGTAGTCTAGAGTCTGTTGTAGAAGAAGAAAACTTTTCAGAAGCCTGAAGACTTGCTTACAGTTTCTACACAGTGGGATTTAAGGGCTTGCAAAGCTGTAATTTTTGATCTTTGTAACAAATAAAAATTAAAAGTATTGCATTTGACAACAAATAAAATGAAATTAATCAAATTAGTGACATGAGTTCTATACTTGCCAGTCTGGGTTGCCTCATGGCTACAATTTTGTTAATCAAAAATTGTTAGTTATAGACAATGTTTCTCTGAAGGAATATGGGGCAATCAATTGCTGTCCTGCTATGAGCTCAACTTTTTCCTGCCTAAAACCATTCTATTATGGAATTATGTGCCATTCTATTATAGAATAGCAGTGCTATGACAGAGGAAAATTTCAAAGTCCTGCTGCTAGTGGAAGGGGGTAGAAGGGAACAAGGGAGAATTGTGTTTTATCACTGTGAAATGACAGCCTGTGTCTGAGGTGAGAAAGACAAGGAGCAGTGGGTGTGTATGGAGTCTTTCTGGCATGAGTCAGAGTGCCCTCATGGGTATGTGGTTGTGAACTCTGTGATGTTTCAGAAATTTCTGCATGTCTATACTTTGAAAAGTAATATCTTTTAGCAGCTCCAGAAATTCTTTTAAAGAACTGAAGTATCCTCTAAAACTCTACTGCATGTATCTAATTTTGATGCTACTGCATTTGAATATTTACTTTATCATTGTCCAGACCTTGTGCATAAGTATTTAAAGTAATCAAAGTTGGGTGTTAAGCACAATTTACATTTCATCATACTTTGTTTTGCATTTATTTCAAATTAATATAAATAACCTCAGAAAATGGCAGAAATGACAAACTAGGCTTTGAATTCTTGTGTTTGCTAAATGGAAGTACTCAAATTTTGGTTATCCTCTATCAGTGAAAACACGCTATAGCCATTTTCTCCTATGAGAAAGTAAGAAGTGTATTCATTCTTACTTATTAGTAAGTGTTTGATAAAGTGTTAATGGTGATCATTGCAGCTTTAATACAAACACCCTACCCCCCATATACTGCTACCCCACTCATTAAAAAAAAAAAAAATAAAAAAAATCAGATGACATGACCATTAAACCAAGGAAATAAAAATGGTGCACTGACCTAAAAAAGAGCCATATAACTTCACCTTTTTTCCTTTCAAAAATAGCTTGTTATTTCATGGAGGAGGGAATGAAGAACGAATAAAGATCCTCATAGCTTGTCAACTCCATAGCTTAGGCTTAAAACCAGTATAATATAAATGAATAAGAAATGTCTATTGTTGTTGATCCAGGCGGGGGAGAAAAAACCTCTCAAGAAACTATAAGCCTTGTAGCTGTACTCAGTTTAGATGTAGATAGTGTCTCTAATGAGCATTCTAATCATTAGAGGTTTTTCTTCTTTTCATGAATGTGGTTTTACTTCTAGGAGAAAACATTTGCATTGTTGTATTTGAGTTTCTACAGACTGTTTTTAGTACAGATGAGATTAAATTATTTATCATGGGAAATATTGGCTTTTTTTTTTGTTTTTCTTATCAAATCATTCTCACAAGTCCTTGTTTCTATAAGCATTCTGGTACTATGATGTATGTAGCTGGCATCTCTGTCTTCTTGAGAAAGTCCCTGACAGCTGGGACAGGTCAGCCCTCTGGCAATTCTGGGTTGCAGTTCTGAGTTCAGATATGACATATCACGTACCTATGCCCTTCCAATGTGGGAAGTGGGCACCAGGTGATATTTAAAATGTCAGGTACCCGCTTTTCATCATCTAGCATCTTGGAGCAGGATACTCTAGCCCTCCTAAGGAAGATGAGGCGCAGCTCAAGCTGCCTTCCCTCCCTGGAGGAGTGCACTGTGTGCCCATGCTGGAGAAATCCAGCTCCCAGCTGGGAAGGTTACTGTTCATCTCACTTGCATTTTCTTGCCATTTATAAGGAAGTGGAGTATGTTGGAACTGATAACAGTTAAATGTGTGCATTTTTTAACTCAAGTACCTCTTTAAGTTAAGTTCATATATGAAAATGAATTAACTACCATTGCCATATTTAATTTTTCTCTAGCCATTTGAAAAATCACCATCTGCAATATTTGATACAGTCAAAACAGGCCACTTTTGGTAG
Organism: Pachycephala philippinensis; assembly: GCA_013397055.1. Classification (NCBI taxonomy): domain Eukaryota; kingdom Metazoa; phylum Chordata; class Aves; order Passeriformes; genus Pachycephala; species Pachycephala philippinensis. The sequence continues at coordinate 65,045 of VWZT01000757.1, forward strand.
TGTATAATAGTCTATGGAATCCCTACTATTTCAAGTACTGCAAAAAAAAGGAAAGTAAAATTGCTTATCAAACTATGCAGAGTATAAATATGATGCCTACCTATACTGAGAGAAGGAAAAGATGTTTTTAAGGAAGCTGCAGCTCAAAGCAGAAAAAAGGGACCTACACAAATTGTTAATCCATCCTGCAGCTTGGCAGACTTACAAGACAGTTTTCTTTTCAATGAAAAATACAGCAAAAAGGCAAATAAGGTTTAAATTATTCAAAATCAAGTACAAAACTGGACATTAATCTCTTAAATGTAGAAGTTTCAAATACATTTTCCATTCTAAGGAACCATGATGCATTTTTATATCTATTAAAATTTATTTCTGTCAAAATAGGCAATGATTTTGACAGAAGTTGAAGAAACAGTATGTAATTTTTTTTCATATAAAGTTTGAGCAGACTCTTTAACTAGATAGATTTCTATTAGAAGATGGATGCTTAAACTTTAAGATTCTTACAGTCTTCATTTCCTAACAGGAATTAAAATGGCATTCATGTATTTTACCTGAAATTACTTGAAGATCAAAGAGGTATGTAAAAGATTTTCCCATTAAGGACAAGAAACTCATTAAAGAGCTATAAGTAGATCTGGAATGGAATATAGTAAAGGAATATAGTATCATCTTGTGAGAAGGCTAATAGATACTTCTCAAGGCTACTCAACAGAATACTATTTTTTCTTGACATTTATCAGCTTAATAAAGGCTTCTTGATCAGAAGTTTTCTAGATAGAGAAGAGTGTTGACCTGCTTTTTCTAAGGTTTTGAGGATCCTCACATGGGGATCTGACAGTAAATATATTTGCAGGGTAGAATCATGTACCTTGTTCTGCATTTTATTATTGCTTGCAAGAGCACCACTGCTTGAGCAGGTAAGAGGAGATAATTAGTTGCTCAGGCAGTATTTACTTTTCAAAGTTTAGAAGTGCTCTCCTTTTTTTTTTTTT
>VWZT01000757.1:66073-146470 GCA_013397055.1 Pachycephala philippinensis
AATATGAAAGATGATTTTTTAAATAATTTTCTCTGAGTAGAATCAGTAGAAACTCCATCACTCTTAGCAGGAAACATGTACCAGAATACTATCAGAAAATCTTACAGCCCTATTGACTGTGCCAGATATATTCTAAGTGTGAATTCAGGAATTGCTTTTTGGATCAAAATGTCAGCTGGGGATATGTCCCCAGTAAGCAAATTCTTACTGCAGTTTTGGGGGATAATTAGCTGCCCTAGCAAGCTCTGTGTGTTTCTGTGCTGGAGGGACAAGAAATTTGGCAAACAGAATGGCACACATCTCCACACCCCACCTCCACTGTTGGCTAAGGTTCAAGTTTGTTTTGGTTTGATTTTGGTTGGTTGGTTTGGAGGGTTTTAGTCTTTCTTGGGTTTTTTGTTTATTTCAGAGACACTAGTGAACTAGCTAATTCTGTAATATGATACAGGCTAATCTATTGCAGGTGAAGGACTTTTTGTCTTTGAACTCAATAAAGTTCATGTTTTTTTCCACTCTCTTCCTTGCTGCCTGTCCTCGATTGCACCAGTCAATAAGATAGATTAGGCAAAGAGAGGGAGGAGGCATTAGTGACAGCCCTGATGTTTCCCCCTCGGTCAAGAGTAGGAAAACCAGTAATGAAAGCTGACAAAAACTTAAACCCTCTCTCTTTATCCTTTCAGAAGCTTTTAATTTATTCCTTAAAATATATCCTTCTATCCAAACTCCTTTCTCTTGTCCCTCCAAAGAAATGTTGCCTCCTAATCCCTACCACAAAGCACCCTGTATTTCTTATGAGGTGGAGTCAGTCATTGGTAGATATAAAACTCATTTGAGAACGTCAGTGTTGTTTAATTTCACATATAATTTGCTGTATCTGCTAAGTCAAATCAGTCTAGAACTTGGATTTTTCAATAACAACTGATATTTGAAGGAAATCTAATTCAGATTCTGAAAAAAAAGAGGCAAAACTCCTGAATTTGCACACCAGCTTAATATCTAATTCCAGTCTAAGAATATCAAATGATGCCTTATTTCTCTTAAAATGTGTTGTCTTTCATACTTATCTTTCTGTCAATAAATATTTTTCCTTTCAATTGCCATTACACAATCATATTTTCTCTTTGCCACTATTCCATATCTTTTACTATTATACTGAGGAATGAGCTTTGTCTTTTGTTTTGGTTGAGGGTTCTAAGCTTTTATTTTGCCTTATATCTCAGAGAGCTATATATTTTGGCAGCCAAGAAAGCAACACAGCACATGCTACGGGAGGCATAAATTCAGATTCTCTGCAAACTTCTTTGCTTCAGTCTCTGTCACATCAATGTTATGTTCCCAGCCTTAGAATTTTCCTTAATGAAAACCAGTCTCTTGATTTCTCTGATTGGAAACATAATCAAGAAGAGGATCTGGCCACTATACACATTATACTTAGTTTGATTTCAAATTCAATAACAACCAATGAGTTTCTGCCACCAGCCAATATCTCTACTCTTATTATAAGCAAATGGAATTAATCAATTATTATTTTTCTGTTAAAGATATACCAAATGCTATTTGCTTTACAACTTTGTCAAAATCTTTGGATGCCTCACTGCTTCAGTTTACTGTCCTGTATTACTTCCAGAGGTCTTTTCTTGATTCTAGTAATAATGCAGTGTTTTATTCCCCCTGCACACTTAAAAATTTCTTCTCCTCGTGTGATCCTTCCATGTAATATGATGCAAACATTCCATAATTTTTCAAATCACTATAAAAATCTGATAGCAGGCTCTTCACAGGTGTTTGCTTCTTTATGAATGCATTATTTTACATCTTGTTTCTTTTCTGTAACAGGTAGTTTCACATGCAGTAATATCACAAAACTATTTTCTTTGAGTATGTGGCATTCCATTACTGATTTATTCTCTTGCTACTTTAAGGTAAACTGTAAACTACTGGTTTGATTTGTTTTGGAGTGCATATTAGATATTTTTGAAGAAAATGCAACAGGTTTTATTACCTGTCATCTTTTAATTTCCAGTTAAGTCTCTTTCTTATGTCACTTTCAACTATAATCTTAGATGTAGTTTCTGTGAAGAAGAGATCAAATTTTATATTCACTGAGTCTTTTCAATTATTATTTTATCCCTACTTCACATCCCTTTGTTCAATATTGTGCTTTTTACATTTGCAAAGAAGTAGTTCTTAATTACCTTTTTTGAATGCATTTCTTTTGTCAGATTTCTCAAGTCTTAGACAATATAGAAATGTAGGTGTTTGATGTCTTTAATTTGTTTCCAAATGATTGCTATTATTGTAATCAGCTGAATGACTAATCTTCATTCCACTTGAAGACAAATCCAAACAATCCACCTAATTGCTCCAATTCTAACTGATTTCTAAGCAAGGTAAGATGGATACATATTTTGTAGACAAACACTTATCGAGTAAATCGATCCAAATCATAACAACTAAACAACTTATGAAGTTTACTACAGTATCAGAGCTGTTATTATTATCTTCTTGCATTTTCCTGTTTTTTGCTAAATGGAACGATGAAAAACAAGAATTAAAAAACTTCCATGGAACTTTTAATGGTTCATTTTTTTGTAGATTGAGAGAAATATTTATGATCATGACTACTTAAACAATGCAAGTAGCTATCATGTTATTCTTGAAAACAATGTAAAGGAATTCTCAGTGGCAAGATTTTACACTGAATGGAAAAGAATCCAGGTCATTACCTAGTATTAGTTGCAAATGCATAGCTCCCTGTTTTTGTTTTTTTTTTCATTCTGGGAAACGGATCATACTGAGCAAAATATCCACAGCTCCACATATGCCTTGTAACTGACAATGTGTAAATGTATTGATTTTGCTGCAGATGGAATTCCTAAAAAATATGTGTTGGGTCAACTTGATAATTATCTTGAAACTATTTTGAGATGTGTTGAATGAGCTTGCAAATTATGCTAATAAAAAAAAAGTGAACATGAATACCTTTACTAAGAAGGATTAATTGAATCTGTAAGGAAACTGTCATTCCACAATCTCTTCTCCCTTAATTTATATATATACATATATATATTCCATATGATATGAAATGAGCAACTGTACAGACAAGATGGCATTAATTGCTAGTTATTACTGCAGTATTGCCTAATTATGAGGTGAGTCAATCTGTGCTTTAGTAAAATCCTAATTTCTCTGCAAGAGGGATCTGTGCAAAGAATAATACTATTCTGAGAACTTGTAAAATGATCACTTTGCCTGTTTATGCTTAATGATAGATGTTTTAAAGTCCTCCAAGAATACACTGGGGGACATGACGCTTCATATATTTTGTTTTGTTGCAGAAGAAACCAAATACAGACTTTCTGATTCTGCCAGAAAATGTGTCATTTAAAAGATGTCATCTTGAGTCAAAGCTGTCAGGAGATTTGTTGTTATTGTAGATTATTCATTTTATTTCCTTTTTTTTGGCTAACTGATGAGGTTTTTTTTAATTAAGTCAAGCAGTGATTCAATAATAATTTCCATTAAATATTTTAAAATGTTTATAAAGTGTAGAAATGGTACATAGTGGCCGGTCTTGTAACAAGTGGTGCATACTGACAGGCACTATACGTTACTGTCATAGGCAGGAGTGTGTAAATAATTCCATTTTTGATATAAATGGCAGGTGGGGGAAGGAGATTTATTAGTTTCTCTTGTTGGACATGAAGTGTTTTTACTAAGGAAAACAAAACAAAACGAAAGTCTATTCAACATATCCAAACAATATAGGACAGCCTTAATTAGATGGAAAATATGTCCTCAGATATAAAGCTTGATTCAGTCTTTGATATTTCACGCTTCAAAAACTGCCTACACAGCAAATAACTGTCACTAAAAATTATTGTTATTATTGTCATGTACTATTATTATTACTGCTACTCAAAAATGCCTAAGTCAAAAGTCTTAATTTTAACATTACCTTCCCTTACTCTTGATTGAAAAGTTTTGCCAAAATAGTGATCCTGAAATTCCTAACCTTTCACACTAATTTCTCTGTCCAAAACAAATAATTATTTACTACCAGGTAGTCCAAGGAAGGCGTTCAACGTGTTCATCCATTCCTTTTTTTCCTGATTTGTTTTTGGAGGGCTAATGGAAAGAATTTATCATAAGTGGACACCAGGTCCTGGTTCTTGAAAATTCCAGAAGAAATGAAGCTGGGTGGCACATGGAAGGAGTGAGCAGTTAGCTTAGTGTGGCTGTGGCATCAGCTGGAGAGAAAGCAGGGAATGTCTTTCATGTGGAAGAGTTTGTTCAAGGAAGAATGTGGGTAATCCTGGCCACCCGTTTTTGCAGCTGCTGACTGGAATCATTGCCTGGTTTCCATGACTGGTCCTCAACATCCTTCTGCCCCCACCTCACCTGTGTGCAGTGCAGTTCTCCCTCCTCTAATCTGTTTTGTGACCAGGAAAACAATTACTGTACATCTGAGGTGAGCTAAGCTTTATCCTGACTCTCTTGTGCTAAAGAGATTATGGGTGGTAATAAGCCTCAATGTATTTTAGTTTTCTTGGAGTACTTAATTTTGTAAATTTATGATGCTGCTGTTAATGAATGCATGTCATTCTGGTGAACTAGTTATCACTCAGGAACAACAATCACAAATTTGAAGGTGTCTATTTAATGTTGTATGCTTGCTCCTTATCTCTTCTGGGAGTGTGACTCTCCTGTCTGGGGGTAGCTGGAAAGGGAGAAGGCTGGAAGTGGAGGTGCTAGGCACTCCTGGGGTCTTGTAGTCATCAAAAATGGGGGTCCCAGGTGACAGGGGTGCTGCAAACTCCACTTTCGGGATGGTTTTCTAAACAGGAAATTTTCTATTTAGGGCAGGGGCTCAGGAAGGCAATTTTTTCCCCCTACTTTACATTAAAGAATGAAGGTCTTAAAGCTTGATTCTCTGCATCTAGACTACTTTTAAAAACTCCAGCTCCTTCTCCAAGTGAGGTATTAGAATATGTCTCGGTTTAAAAACTGGTCTTAAGAACCATTTCAGTTATAACATACATATGTATATATTTATGAATTAATTTGAATGTATTAATTGATAGTTTAGACTAATATTTATTCATATTAGAAATGTATCTGAATTTAAATATATCTTCAGGTTAATATCAAAATGTCTTGGCTCCGTACCCGGATTAGTCATTAGTAGTCAATTAACTTTTTGTTTCCTGTGGAAAAACTAAATAAAAGCAAAAAGCTCATCTATTTTTAGAAATAATCACTGTAAATTAATTAGAGGATGGAAGAATATAAACACTAGTTTAAAACCTCAGAGGGTTGTCCTGATTTTCTCTGCTATTAAAAAGTTCTTTTTTTTATGAATGCTTGTGAGGATCTATGATGTATTTTCATACCAAGCAGTGTTATAGCTAAAGTACTCTAATTTCTAATTCTGCCCTGACATTCCCTTCTACTTGAGGAGTGAGTCAATGCAGTGAGTAGATTCTTATTCTCTCTTAGCTTTTAGTGATTGTGTTTGATTTTTTTCATTATCTAAACTTCGTGCTGATCAGATAAGATCTGACCTGAGAAGCAAGCCCAGTGATATGTTGATTCCAGTATGCAATGGCTGACAATAGAAGATGTACAAAAAGAAGGTACAAGTACCTCACAGAGATTGTTATAGAGTGACTTGATAACAGAGAAAGTTTCTCAATACACAGTAATTTAAGATTTTCTCATTCCTCTAAGGTTTTTAGAGCTTCTGTCACTAATATCCTCAGTTATTTAGTTTTTGTGCGCTTGCTTTTTTTAATCTCTTAAAGTATTGGCAGTCTGATAGATTTCTTTCTTGTAAAACATTGCATTTAACAGTTTATATATTACTATTAAGCCAGCTACAGTATACAATATATTCTGAACTCCACCCTAAACTTTCCTGTTGAAACCTAGGCAAAAGTTGTTTTCTCACTTTTAAAGTCCTGGTCTATGACATTAAGGTTTTTTTTTTCTGGTAGCTGATATTTGTGATCCCCAGTCTTGAAGCCCAGCTCCTGCTGAGAACTGGGAGGGGTTTATCTCTTTGCAAGTTTTTAAAATGCCAAATAGAAAGTTAATGAGAAAAGTCCCATACCTTATTCACATATCTGGCTGCACTGATAAACGGGAATTGGCAAAAAAATCCAAGCCCAAGGATTGTAGTAATGCTAGAGGTGGAATGGAGGGTAGGAGGCAAGTTTTCCCTTTTGGGGAGAATATAGGGAAGGATTCAGTGACTATGTTTTCATTTGCAGCTCTTACTGCATACACTTTAGTTGCATACTGGAGTGCAAAAATCGCAGTTGGTCTAAGTGGATACCAATTTATTCCTAGAAACTTCCTTAAGATATGTTGCAAGTTGCATTTGTTGTCTCTGAAAATATCATACAAGATATACAGATCTGTATTAGAAGTTGCTTTTGATTTAATCAGTTTCTCTTTCTTTCTTCAGGAGAGCATGGTCAAGATCATTATGTAAGTAATTTCTTGCTCTTTTCTGGAAAGCTCTGTTCTCCGTTACTTGTACCTCAGGCTTAATAACTCTAACCTCAGCATGAAAGACAAGAGGAAGATCTTAAGGTCCGTGAACAACAATAGTTAGTCAAGCACAGTAATGATGCAGAGCTTGTTTTCTTGTTTATGTAATCTGTCTGTGCCAAACCAGAGCCTGATCCAACACCTCTCTTAGTGGCTGGCAGCTTAATGCAGTATCCAACTCAAAATTTTCTTACACAATTAAACTGAGGAATTACTTAGCTTTTACTAATAACTTAGATGCAGAATTATTTAGTTCACAACGTTTTGCTCTGTTCCATTGTCATGTCTGTGGTAGAATATTTTGATCCTTTTAACCAAAAAGCCTCCTCTCAAATAATTAGTCCTTACCATATCTATCAGATAAGTATCTGCATACATTTGATAGGCATTCATGAGAAAATTGTGTCCTTTTCTCTTAGTGTTATATGCTTGTAACAAACCCAGATAAAATATGCGTTGTTACGATGTAAAAATGGTTTATTTCTATAGCTGTAAGATAGAAAAGTTAAAAGTATCATTAGGGAAGTAACAGAATTCATGACAACAGTTAGAAATATTAAATTTTTATCTAAGAGCTTAATGGTTTCCTCTTGCAGAACATTGCTTTAAAAAGTGGAAATTTAGAGAGAAGAAAGCTTTTCCCCCATCCCACTTTGCTTTGTTGGAATCAAATCCCTGCAGGGATACTCAGGTTTGGAGTTCTGATGGATTTTTCGGTACTGTGTTGTGCACCCGTCCCTCACCACTCATCACTTTGGCACCCCATCTTGATTTCAAGAGCTTTCATTGCTCTTGCCTTATGCTAGTCTGTACCTTTCCTGACAAAGTCTCTGGCAGTGCCTGTGGAACTTATTAATCTGCTTTTGCATTCCGTGTCCGTTTCCTATAACCATAATCAGAATTATCTACTCTAACTGTAAACTTGTGGAGATAAGTGCTGTTTTTCCTCAGGGCACTATCACAGTCTTGGTTTGGTCCACAGCACTGCTGCAGGGCTGTGTGATAATGATGATTAATGACTCCAGAAAAATCCCATTACTACAGCTTCCTTGAAATGTTCCAGTGAACATTTCATCTGTAGATGCTGATTCACAGGGCTCAAAATGTGTCACTGGAACCATCTTCAAAATGGAACTCCTGAGCTGCTGTCTGGACTCTGACAGTCTGTTCCGTCTCTTTCCCTGCCAGCTTCCCAAACCTCAGTTTCCTTTCCCCACCAGTGTGATGTTGCCATGCACTCAGCTATTCAGCTCTTACAATGGCACGTGTCACCTCAGGTACTTCACTGACCAACCACTGAACCCTTCCCGTTTTGCTCAAGAGGTAATGCAATTTTTTCTCTCTGCAGTATTGAGTAGAGAGTACATCTTTCAGTGTAAAGTATCTTCTCTGGTGCTTTCTGCTTTGTATCAACCTGTATGCAGTAAACATAGCTGTTCCAAACTTCTGCCCAGGATAAATATGTAATGTTTGTTTCCGAAGGGACAAGTGAGTTTGTGCTGATTCCAGCATACTATAAAATCTGCTGTTGAATCATTCATCAACATGCATAGAAACAGGTCAAGAACTAGCTTAGGACAGACTCCAGAGCATTCCCAGGAGCCTGGTCTGGAGGTTGAATTAATCCAGACCCAAGTTCCCAGCAATTTAGTTGGGCCAAAGGGAGGGGGAAGGTAAAGAATTTCAGAGTGTGATGCAGTGGCCCATAAAATGTTAGTGTATATTGAACTCTACCTACAGGCAGTGTGAACACTTCGATCCTAAGCACAAAACAGTGGTACAGATGAAAGACATGGAAGTCACAGGGCTCCTTTGTGAAAATTTGCTTTTAGACATTCTCTTCACCATAAAAGAAAGTTAACATAGCCTGAGGACTCTGGCAGACCTAAAGTGACATGCTTTGAAATCCATGGCAGAAGCTCTGAACTGATAGGTAATACATATATAAAAAACATGGGAAGAATTTCTGTGACTTCCCCCATGACTTTATTCTAGGATGAAAGTTTTGAATTCTTCCAGGACCAACTTTCTTCTTGGAAAGGCAGTATTTCCAGATCACAGGATATTCTATGTTGGAAGGGACCCACAAGGATAATGGAGGTAATGCAATTAAGAGTCCAACTCTTTAGAGAAGGACCTATCCTAACCAATGACCTTGGTGGTTATCAGCGCCATGTTCTAACCAATCTCAGCATCCACAAGAATTATTTTCAGATGGCACTTTGTGTTGTACCTGACATCTGAGTGCTGAAATATGCTCCACAGTCACTTGTCTTGAAAGTTAAATTTGTGCATGAAATATGTGCTGTGAGTAGTGAGTTCAGCAATAAGGAGTTTCTATTGGTAAAACTGTTTTGAAAGGTGAAACACACTATTTATTCCTGGTACTTAAAATTCTCTCTGAGTTAAGGTTAGGAATCAGGTTTCAAAGCTACCTTCTGCTGTGAATACTTGTGCAACTAAAATTTAAATGTATGTTTGCTCATGTGGATTTGTTCATTCATTCAGTTACAAAGGAGAAATATTATCAAAGCATTCATCTGAATAAAATATTCCTCTAAAATCTCCTGTAGGGAATCACTAGAAGAGAAATACTGCCTGCTGTATCACAAATAATTTTTGAAATATAAAAACTAATAATAACATATTGAATCATTTCAGATTTAAATGTTAAACAAAATATCCTTGATATTTAAAGAGTAGGAGAAACTCTGAATATGCCAAGTTTTTCTTATAATTTTTCTTTTGTAAATATGTTTTAACATAGATTCATTCAGAAATCACTACCTCTTTGTTCCAAAGGATTAAATCTATATGGACAGAATTATGTCAGGATTTAGAAAGAAACTTAAGAAGATACACAAACTACACTAAGAATGGCAGTCACTGTTACCCAGTTTAGGTTCTGATTGACCTCTGGTCAGGAAGGCATCAGTGTATTAAGATATTTATTACATATATAATTCATAACATGATGTTGGCTGGTTAGTTAAAGGGATCTACAATTTAGATGCTGAAGGAAACCTGTAGGAGAGAACTTCTTAGAGAATGATCAGCTTGATGATTCGTCGGGTTCCACTTGATATGAAAGTGTCCTCTGTGATGAGTAAACCTCTTCCAGAGTAATGGAATAGAAGATTTTCAAGGAGAGTTTAGATCCACGGGAAACTTTTATCAACACTAAAATCAAGGAGGCCCCACAAAACCTTTTAGAAAAATCTTGTTCAAGCTCTTCCATAAGGAATAGTAAATCAGATAAAAGATGTTAAATGCACCTGAGAGGGGAAAAGATATTTTTTCAGGTAGGGTACTGTTGTGCTTTAACCTGGCAGATAGCTGAACACCACACAGCCATTCACTCCCTGGTGGGATGGGTGAAAGACTTGGAAAAAAAGGTGAAATTTTGTGGGCTGAGATAAAATCAGTTTAAAAGGACAGAAAAGGAAGACATAATAATAATGATGATGATAAGAGTATTCAAAGCAAGTGATGCACAGTGCAATTGCTTACTATTTGCTGACCAATCCCCAGCCTGTCCTCAAGCACCAGGCTAACATCCCTTGGCCATCTCCCCCCAGTTTTATTGTTCAGCACAATGACATAGGGTATGGAATTTTCATTGGGTCGGTGAGGGTCAGCTGTCCCAACTGTGTGCCCTTCCAGCTTCTTGTGCACACCCAGCCTCCTCATCAGTGGGGTGGGGTTGGCTGAGGGGCTGAAATGTCCTTGACTTAGCAGTAACTAAAACATCAGTGTGTTATTGACATTGTTCTCATCCTAAATCCAAAACACAGTACCAGCTACTATGAAGAATATTAACTCTATCCCAGACAAAACCAAGAAAGACATCTAAGAAGGTGATTTTGTTCTCAGCACGTCTGAATTTAATATTTAAAGAATGAAAACCAAAGTAATATTTTGCAGTTCAGCAGTAATTCAGACATTTTCTCATCTGCAATGCTAGTGACTATGTGATCTCTTACTAGTGCTGTTCCTCTCAGACATGTGTGGTATATTCAGAAGCAGTACCAAAAGATATTAGAACTTTCTGGATAAAAGACATGAAGCTTTTTATTGTTGTGGCTTAGGTATTGTGTTTTTAAACTAATGCACAATTTTAGTCTAATTCCTCACATATTTTCTACAACAACCGTTTCTTTAATTTTTATTCTTTATAACAAGGCTGATTTGACATTGGTTTTGTTTTCTTTGATATAAAGGAAACCTGTAGGAAAGTGTTCCTGCTGTTGAAGTGCAAGAATTTCAACATGGCCATTGCCCAATTTAAAAGAATCCCAATCCTAAATGATTTTTAAAATCTGGTTATACTAGGAAAAAAAAAAAAAAAAGAAAATGGCATTTTACATTAAAAATCTGTTCACTTAAGCCAGGACCATACCATTTTCTAGACCATGTCTAGTTAATTATTGTGAAGTGGGTCAAATTTTCTAAAAACTGTCAGATTTCTTTTAAAAGATGCTACATAAAAATCATGCACATATGCAAGTGTGGGTTAGAAATAGTCTTAATGGAGTAGGCTCATCTTCTTTTTATTTTCCATATGAGTAAATTTGTTCCTTATTTATAGATTACTGTGATAACCTTTGGCTCACATAGTTTTAATGTATCAACAAAACCTAGATATATTGGGCATATAATTGCATTTCGATTTTTGCATGAATCCGTAACATAGTTACCTCTTTTGGTTTCAATGCAAATGCCTTTGAGAAGTTACAACTTATTATTCAGGAAGCATCCTTAACTGTACCAAAAGGCAAAACAGATAACTACAGTATATAGGAACAAGGTGGCCTTTATTTGCAGCAATTAGCTAGAAGCCCTTTATGAATTAAGAATTGTGCAGCAATACTGAATAAAGAATTTAGAATTAGGAATTATAGCAGGCCCAAAGACTCTGTCCTCAGCAATTGCTTAAGGTAGCTTAAATTGAATAAATGGAAAAATCTACTCTTTTGAAAAATAAAAATAAAACAAAAATTTATTTTCTTGTTACTATTTACTGCAATGCTATTATAATTTATAAAATAGTTTAATTAAAGACTAATGTAAACATCTAACAAATGTGCATGTAAGAAACATTATATCAGGCCATAAGAAGTTGAACAGTTTTCTTCTGTTACATCAAATCTGTTTTGTCTTTCATGTAGGCATGCACAGGCACACCTAAAAGAAATAGTTCAGAAGACAGAAAAAGGAGAGGAGCTTTGGGGGATTGGAAGTGAGACTTAGGGATTAGCTGCAATATGAACTAGAGGAAGTGACTGCACACTATGATATTTGGAAAAGTAAGAAATAAATCAGGACTGATTAAATGAAAATTTCTTTAAGAAGAAAAAATTCCTTATCTTCCTCCAGGTTTCACTGTGATATACAGTTAAGGAGCTTGTCCTTGTCCAAATTTTTACCATGTTTAATTTAGTATTCTTTGTTGTGCTCTACTTCTGGCTTCAAGACAATATATTTTAAATGAACTTAGGAATATGGGAGACAAGTCTAAAGTGAAGGCTTATATTAACCTGCTAATTAATGAACTTGACAGCTGAAAGTTGCAAAGGTTATGAGATATTTGCATAGAAAACATAGATGTAGTACTGGTGAAAAGTACAGAGGGAAGAGAGAGAGACATCTTTTCACTATCTGCAATACTATTATGAAAAAAGTTGTTCCCCTGTTTCTCTGGAATTATTAATTCTGATTGGACTAAAACGTAGCTATGCACATGTTATTACTAGCTATTACCAGCAAAAGAACACTCCTGGGAAAAGGTTTGGATCAATTTACCCATGTTAAATGCTTCAAGTTATGAACAAGAAGTACATTAGCTTTCTCTTGTACAAATTATCACTGTATTTTCTTCTGCCTTAAGGGACAGAATACAGTAGTTCCTCTTGATTGTTGCAACTAGCCTGGTCCTATGTGATCTTCTTCCTATGACACTCTTTCTGATGTTTTATATTGTTTCTTTGGGGTCTTTGTAGTCCTGCTGTTTATGAGAGTTGGCCTGAAATAGGAAATTTCTTCTCTATGACCAAGCCTGTACAATACCAACTTTACTCTGCAGTATTTGATACAAACTGAACTTTTCTTCTTTTTGCAAGACAGGCAGAAGGTTGTAGTTAATGATGGTCTTGTCATTTTGCTGCCCAACTGTGACAGCCAGGGTTTAGCTATAGGCTAAATCAGAGCCCAGAGAAACACAAGTTCTTTGGCTTCAGAAATTCTCTAATCTTGCTGTGCCTGTTATTGATAACTTGGTTGTTTCAGCAATTTCTGGTTTCTGTCAAATCCCCAACAAGTTATTGAACTTTTGAATGTGTCATATCCTTGATAAAAGGCAAAAGGTCTTTTGCAGCATGTGTTGCCTTCTGGGATGTCATGGAATGGTCAAACTAATTGTCCAAGCCTGTGAGGCTTTGCCTGCAGAATCAAAGTACAAAAAAGAAAAAGAAAAAAAAGAAGGAAAAAAACACCTTCTGCTCAAAACTTTTCCCTTCGTTCTCTTTTTAGAAGTGTGGAGGACTTAACAGAACATTTAAATAGCCCAGATTACTTTCTGCTAGGGTCCCTGCCACATAGTTTTCACAATTTATAAATTGTCCACATTACAACAGTAAAGTCTACTGGAAAAAAAGAAGGCATCTGAATCACAGAATAAAATTCAAACCTTTTGGAGTTGAATATGTAGGTAGACTAGTTAATGGATTGTTTGATGATCTAGGCATGGCTCCTAAGAAAGGTTAAAAGATATTAGAAAAATTGCAGGCCTGTGTAGGTGTTTAACATCAGTATGACTGAGAGCTAAAGAAAAAAGGGTTGAAAAGCCTCAGGAAATAGCCTGGTTCATCTTTCTATCTGTGATTAAGCCATACTAAAGGAAATACAAAACCGGTCCTAATGCTGGGCATATCCATAGCTCAAAGAAGATTATATGATACACCTGAAGCTTTGATCAGACTCCAGTTTCTCCAAATGTTGTCCGTAATTTGAAAGGCGTATGTTGGTTTCAAAAAAGGAATCACATATCTACTTCAAACCTCTTGGGAATATTGGTAACCAAATAAGTTGTACACTGACTTTCTCTCAGGTCTAAATCTACAGGCTGAATGCTAACTAGTTACTTATTACTGTAAGTACATACACACCTTTTGAGGACTTAGTTATATACTTATACATCGTAGTTTCAGTATTAGATATGAATCCTAAGAATAGGAAGGTATTAAAGAATGCCAAACATGTTATACTACCTTTTTTTTTCTTTTATCCAGTAGGTGAAACTGTAACCCATCATTATCAGTCTTATATTTTAGTACTGGACAACAAAAGATCTCTTTTGAAAACTCCATAGTATTTACCTGTATGACTAAAAGTATTCTTTTGAGAAATGATATAGTAGTCTATATTTCTTTAGAATACATAGGAAGAGTCTTCATTCTAACAGATTTATCTAGCCAAAGATATGCATTATAAAGTTATATAATTAAGATTTGCAAATGCTCCACAGATCTTGTGTCTTTTTTCATTTTTCATGGTAAATTTCAAGTACAGCATACTTTCTGATTTTGTAAACATTTAATAATTGCACTTGAATAACATAATTAAGCAAATTCATGGTAGGTAGAGATGAGTAGTGTTCAGTGCAAGGTGTGTAAATTGGCATGGGACTGTTAGACTAGTTTCTGTTGCTGAATTTACAAAAGACTGGATTGCTCACTGTTCTGTCTGCTAAGGTTCATCCACCTAAATTTCATATAGGAATCATTACAGAAATGCTCTGTAAATTAAATTTTTAGATTTGTACATTCTCAGTAAGCCATCAATTTTGGCTGGCTTTTTTTTCAGTTGAAAATATCAATTAGGTTCTAAAGCACAATTTTGCTTTACAATTTTAAAATATGAAAACAACTGTTTTAATGGTAACAGTACATGGGATCAGTGGATGTTCTATGAACTACATATACAAAACTAATAGTCTTAGTTTATTCTGCTAAAGGAGAATATGTTGAAGGAATACCAGCCTTTTAATTCCATTGGTGTTCTCTGGTGAGGATCTGCTTATCTATAGCTTAGCCAGCTCCCAAAAGATTGAAGCCAAGCAGAGTTCTATTCGAATGAAAGCTGGAAAAAGAGAGATTAAGAAGACTGAAGTATTTTTCTTTTCAGCTTGGTTTCATGTTGTAATGGCAAGCTCACTGGTAAAAGGAGCCAGAAAAAAACAAGCCTATAGATACAAACAGTTTAGTAAGTACAAATGTAAATATTAGAAAGTCACATCAAACTGGCAGCATTAAGCAAAATGTGTGTTTCTGGGATGTTACTGGGTAAATTTATATGCTGTAGCATGCAAACACTGTAGGGATGTTTATACATTTTTACAAAGAGTGTTGTAAACATCCGTTACTTGGGAGGAAATTATCTAATTAGACCTTGCAGGACATAGAGAAGTCAAATGGACAAACATAGTTTTGGAAATGCAGGCAGATCACTGGAGAGAGAGTCTGTTCAACACAAGGATTTGGAATTCTTTTGCTATTACCTCTGATTCATCTTTCACATCTTCTAAGACCTCTGTATCCAGGATATATACAATTCTCTTATGAAATGTGCACCCTTCCACTGACACAGAACTAATGTATCTCTACAGATCAAGTTTTTGTATTTTGGGAGAGCACAGAAAATGGTACTTGGCAAGAAAATGAATAAACTGGAGAAAAGCTAACTTTCTGAGATACCAATCTTTAACTTTACAATTGTTTCTCTAGAGGATAAAAGAAAAGACAAAACCAGTGTACTGTAAAAATAGACTATATCTTTCACACTATTTCCCTGTTGTTTAATCCTGACCATGAACACAGAGAACCAGAAGTGTGCAATATTGCTCATCAGTTTTTGGAAATTGGATGGGCCTATTTTGTATGCTCAAACACAGACGCTTTCTAATCTACTAGGAAAAACTCATTGAAATCCAAATAGTTCTAATCTCAGATGTTAACTACAAAGACAAGGATGTGATGGGTTATAATGTAACATAGATGATATTTTCAAGGGAAATTACTTTTGATAGGAAATTTTATTGTATTTAGGGTAGGTAAATGGTAGGCTTTAATCCAAACACACTGTGGTCTGTTACAAGCTACCAGATGTTTTTATGCTCTTATTTTTCTGTGCGTTCTTAGGGTGCCTGCCTGTGTGTTAACTTTGCTTCTAAACTACCAAGATCTCCTAACTCTAATTGTCACCTATTGATGATGAAGGAAATTGATAACCTGATAGTGGCCACTTGTAAAGGGACCGACAGAGTGAGGGAAGTTAGCTATTAATACAAAAAGCATTTGTTGTTACTTGATTGTCTCAGTGAAGTCACACCTATCAGTAAGAATTGCACCCCAAAGATAAAACCCTCTGCTGTGGGCTGACTGCTTGTTTCTTGGCTGTTGCATTTGCTGTAATTCTAAGATGACAGCTGGGAAATGAAGCAAGCAAGTTCTACTTTCTGCCTAATCTGAGACACAGCCGATCTCCAAGATGATGTTTTAGAAATCAGAAAAAATATGGTATGTTCCTGTGAAGCCATTACCTTATTGCTAATCTGCATTTCATGTCTTTTGTCTCTTCACTGGCTGTAGTAGATGCTGTTGGTTTTTTTACCTGGGTATCAGGATGTGCACCATGCTGAGGAAGCACTAATGCGGCTCTTCTACTATTCATTTTGATGTCCTTTGATTTCAGGAAACAAACCAAGAAGCTGTCGAGTTTTTCTTTGATTTTATGTAGTTTCTCTGGCTGGCTTGCTGTTTCTCAGGCTATATTTCAAGACAGATGGGTTTGTAAAAATACTGATGTGGAAAGAAAGTTGTCAGAGATTTCTGTGTATAATTTATAGTGATTTTTGCTTTTTTTTTTTTTTTTAATTCATGGGGACGGGGTTTGCATCAAATGACTGGATTATGGCAGCTGAAGTATCTAGTTGTTTTTTGTGGTTGTTACCCAAGCTTATACAGCACATATAGAAAGAATTGTATGTAGTGATGAAAGTTCCTTAAAGTCAACAATTCATTCTCTCTGCTGTTTTTGTAGTGACAGGGCGTAGTGCCTGGCCAGCACACGAGGAGCACCTGGGCAGATATCTAGCTTACTGTCTGTTGCTCAAGCAACTTATTCCTGTTGCTTAACCTAGGAACCCATATGTGTATTGTGTTTAAGTATTTCTGTCTTAGAAATCACATGGATACTTCTGGTGGGTTTTTTGTTTGCTTGTTTTTAAGTTAAAATATTTGGACTTAAAGCTTCTCATAAGATGAACCAAACAAAACCAGGTATGTTTAGACAGCAAAACAATATGTTATATATATCATAATTTTTTTTTTTTTGTGGAAAAGCATCTTGATGTCCAACCAAAGTCAAACTTTGTATTTTAATTTCTTAATAATAGTAATCAATTCATGCACTGAGGAATCTTGGATAAAAGACTACTTGTGCTCCTAACACTATATTAATATAAGAGGTTCAGAATGAGAAAATATTGAATAGTATTCCTAGAGAAACGTGTTAACCTCATCTTTAGTGGCTGATATCAGCACTAAAGAAATTTTAACTGGTGTCATTGACTCACTTTCAGACTGGAAAGGGAATAAAACAACAGTGATTCTGTGGGGATAATGCTGGCACAGAAGAACTACATTTTTTAATTTTTTTCTTTGCTATCCCAAAGAGAACTTCTTTGTAGTTTTCTTTTTATATACTCCTTTCATTTTTCATTTTTCATCTTTCATCTCTTGCCCTGAGATAATGTCTGTTAGTTACAAGCAATCATACTGGCACAGGTGCAACTGATTTTACTAGATCGCTTATTTCAGTGATACCAGCTGTCACTATTTATGGTAAATCTGTCAGTCATTAAAGGTAAAAAAAATGGTTCCAGTACTCTTAGTGATAAAGGTAATGAGTTTCAGAGGAAGAAAATAGAAAAATCCATGCAGTGGTTAGCCCTCAAAGTTTTGTCTTGAGATAGAAAAATTTAATTAATCCTTATCAGCTGCACATTGTGTCAGTGAATACATTTTGTCTTGTGGTGATGTGCAAAAACCTGCTATCCTAAGTAGTCTCAGAGCTAAGTTGATAAATCAAAATAGAGAATGTTTTTTAGGATGAAATCACAATGATCAAAATTGAGCATTGGCACATAGCAACATTGCTGTCACATGATAATTTTGGCCACATAGGTCTAAAATGTGTGGCCAGAACTTCTCTGATTCTCTGCAACAAAGAATCACAAGACATAGTGGCGGCAGACAGCAAGTTAGAGTAATTAAGATTCTAGTGACAATAACCAAGCCACAGCAGAGAAAGCCAAATTGAGGAAGTCAATAGCTCATGTAAGTGGATGATAACCAGTGCCTCCAAACTATAACATTGCAGACAATTTCTAAGTAATCTTGTATTCTAGTTTGCCTATACATCTTGCTTTTCCCATGAAGCTGATGAATGATGATTTGGAAGAAGTGAGATTTGCTTGGTAGCATTCTTGACTGGACAATTTTTTCTGCTGTCACTCTGGAATAAACCAGCACATCTCTTAACTAATGGATCTGATAGACATTCTGACAGTCCAATCAAGGAAGATCAACTGCTAAAACAAATTTGCAATTCAACTTAATAACTACTGGTTCAAATACTAAACTTATCAGAGAATGTTTTTCTATTGGAACTAAATTGTGAGTTAATAATTGTGAATTTCTGTATGAAATAATAATACAGAAACTTGGAAACTCACATATTTAAGTGACATACTGTTCATTCCTTAAATTGTTCCAATTTGCTTGAGTTGGAGTTACTTAACCACCCGCTTGTACTACTGTAGCTGGAGATAATCCTGCACCAATCTAATCTTTCATGGTCTTCAGACCATGAAACTTCATTATACTATGAGAATAGTCTGTTTTCAAATACAGGCTAATGAGTTACATGTTTGTAGCACCCCGTCCAGATGATGACACCTCAGAATTGAAGGCTTGTAGCAGTCAGGCAGCCCATGCAGCCTTGGATGCCCTTAGTGTTTCTTACATGTTTTACCTCTCATGCTTTTGTCTTTCTAATACTTCTTTTGACAGCTCTAGCTGCCTTTCTCTTTTCCTTTTCAACCTGGTCATTTTTGTTGTCTGACTTGCATCAGTCTTCTTTCTGATCTGTTCCTTCTCTCTAACCCAGCTCAGTACACCAGCATTACTACTTTTGAGCATAGAGACAGATATTCTTCTAAGGTCTGTAACACCTACAAGTCTGACCTTTCAAAAATCCATATCATGTTCTGTTTCTTGCCTCTTCACACCTGTGCTGCAAAATTCACGAGTTGCTTGCTTTCTGTATGCTCTCTGTGACAAGTACAACAGTGCAGAACAATTGAATTATAGCCATGTATAGGTCTGTAAGTGGCTTATTTGTTTATAAAACCAAAAGTGCAATATATGTGTATACTTTGAACAATATATGTTTTATCTATGTGCAAACTTTTTTTACACTTGTATGTGTTACAATTTCATCTGATAAATATACATTTCTATGGGATTTGCACCTGTAGAAAAAAAGAGTTAAATTATGATATATTGTGAACTGCTTGAACAGAAATAGAGAACGTTTGGCTCACACTCCAGCAAAGATGACTAGAAAGAAGAATAGAGGAGTTGTGTACACGTGTTCACACAAAGACTTTGTTTTCACTTAAAGATTTTGGATGATTTTTTTCTTTTTTCACTTAGAAATGCTTTTTAAGTACTTGGTTCAGGCATTTTCTAGTGCACTACAATACCTCATTCAGTGATTATGCCTGCAAAAGCTTGTAAGGACTTGAAAATTTAGTAATATATCTCCATAGATAAACCTTCTATTGTAAGTGTTTTTGTAAAGCTTTTCCTTTATGTATTTCTCTTTTGAAGTACTTCATAGAGAAACTGATTAAGTAGGATTTTTATCATTCTATAGCTAGAGATAGATGCTAGTATGTTTTAAGAAAATTTTTTTTTTTTTTTTTTTTTTTTTTTTTTGGTTGTTGTTGTGAAACTGTCCATCTTTAATGGTATGTGTACTTATGGTTATCTATTTTCCTTCATAAATGGCTGTGGAAACTACAGTGATAAAAACAGAGAAGTATCAAAGTTTTCCTACTTTACTGAAGATATATATCTTACTAGTGAAGAAAAATGCTTTTAGCTGTCATGGCCTTGGCTGGTGTAATATGTGTACAGTTTCAGTCTCCAGTTTTCTCTCTAGGGTTTATTAACTTCATTTTTAGTCACTTATAATTTTTTTTTTACATTGTAGCCAGTGAAATTTGTATTTCAGCCCCACGCCACTTGGATCCCCTTCTGTAGGGATTCAAATACCTTAATGCAATACACTAATCAGGATGATGTTGGTTCTTGAAACCTCAGTTATGCTGTCAGAACTAAACAGTATTTTTTTGTAATATTTCAACCTTTGCTCAAAATAGGTTCTACTAATAGCTTAGCAGAAACTAAGCCTAGTAGTACAATTTTAAACAAGACATTTTTTCCTTTCTAACTTGTCCTAGTTCAGAAAAATAATACTTTTTTTTTGTACACAGACTTCATATACCACCTCCAGCCCAACTTTTCTCACAACGTATGTAATTTTTTCTAGATTTTTTTCTTACCTTTTGCTCATAGCATAGACCTTTTCTTGTTTTCTTTTCATTCCTGCTGGAAACTTGATCTTGCAGCTGACACAGTTTGTAGTGAGTCAAAATGCTGCGTGCAAACTTGTGAATCCTAGATTCAGACTGTGATCACTGTACTCTAGTTTATACAACTGTAAATGCCTGAGCAGCCAAGGTATCCCATCATGATTTGCATATGTTCTGACATCCCTGTGGTGGGTGTTGCTGTTTAGATTTATAGGTAGTGAAGCTGGCTTTATCTGCTTTTACTCTGAGGTCAAGATAAATAAATATAAAAAACTGCCACCAAACAGTTGAATCTGAACATTTGTATTTTGATTAAGAATTGAATGCACGGGACAAGTTTTCCCCTAGTTCCTATCTCAGTAACGATTGATGATGATAACAAACAGGTTTCATATTGCAAAATATTTACAAACGGAAAAGAAATTTGAGTAAAATTCTATTTAGAAAAAAAAAAAGAAGAAAAAAGAAGCCTGCTATGTAATCCAAGCAACACCCGCCCGCCTCCTCGTCCCCTCACTTTAAATAAATTTTTGCAAGAATAAAATAAAGCTGTATGGAAAGGGCCACTGAAATACTTGCCATTTACTGCTTTTTTTGTGGTCACAAGTTTTAAAACTAATTTTTATTATCATCTGTTTTTGAAAAGCTCACAGTGGGTAAATTTGCCTCATGAGTTAAAAGGCAGATGTGAAGCAAGTGAACAGGTTCTTATTTAGAGTGTAAACCATGACAGTGTTTCCTGGGGTTTTTTATAGAGACAACATACTCAGTTCTTCTTTGACTTTTATTTTCAGTTTCTCACAACTTATTGTGTCAAGTATTCATGGAGATATCAGCTAAAACAATATTAGTTTAAAAATAGGGACAGTTAAGACCATAAACTTTAGAATTGTGTGTGCAAATTGGGTTAAACTACCATGATAAAAGCTTCTGCCATGGTCCTAGTTTCTGAGGAGGCTAACAAAAAGTGAGAATAGGTTTATCTATTTTTTTACTGTTTTTTGCTCTCTATGTAAGATGAAAATATTAAAATAACAAAAGAATGTAGGAGCAAGTTTTCAATGTAAAAGTGTTTACTCTTTCATTTTACACTTTATTCTTAAAAAGGTTAGGAATGGAGTTTTGACTGTTTCTAAACACATTTCTCTTAGTTAAAAGTAATTTTACCCTTTCAATACAGAAAGATATATTCAGATCCCTTAGGATCCTAAATAACTTATTTCATCACAGTAAATTCTAACTCCATGTGCAGAATTTTTACACAGGAATTATAAATATTCTTTTTTTCCCCTCACTGCATTCTCTTGTTTGTCTAGTTCAAGTTTCCTTTTTAATGTTATATTGATGCCGGATTTCATCTTGCTGAGATTTCAATAAAATAAAGAATTTGGAAAAAAATGCCTTAAACATCACTGAAGTACTTTCATTGCCATCTCTGTGGCAAATCTGCTCAATGATTTTCAGCAATTATGAGTTTACTCCACAGCTAGACAGTAAGTACTAGAATCTGAATAAGAAACAATAGCATTTAAAACAGTGATGTAATAAATTAATTTAACTTACTGCAGCTGCTACCCAGCATGGTAACAGGATTTTTAAAAATTATTAATTGAATTACCAAAAGAAAGAGCATGCTGACTCTAGCTTTTTTATTTCTTCTGTCTCTCAGCATGGTCTTGGTTTCTGTTTGGAAAGATGCAGTCTGAAACTCCCTGTGAAACAGAACTGTCTGCCTGAGATATCTTAAATCCATTAAAAATATTCAAGCAGAGAACTGGTTTTGCTCAGCAGGATTTAAAGGACATTGCCAAGAAAATAGAAACTTCTAAATTTATCTAATTTTCTGTTGAAGTGAAGCCATATCTCACAAAGAGGAAAACATGCCACAGTTGCCAATGTTAGAGCTTTTCTTTTTGCCCTGAGTTAGCTTAATACAGGGATATTTAATAAATTAATCTGCAGAGACGATAATTCACCTGTTACCTTTTATTTAAATTTGAGGCAGGATGATTTCCATAGGTACAAAATATCCGCTGATCCTAATAAAGTCAGCACAAGTGTTAGGTGTTTCCTAATGTTGAAAATGGGACCACAATAATTTAGGGAAAAATATATAGCAAGCCTGTTTAAAAAAATACAGCATAAGGCAGTGTTGTCAGATTCTGACAGAGACAGCTAGACAAAAGTCTTATGCAGACCAGCAGCAAAACGAAAGAGTTATTTCCAGCTATCATAATTCTGAGGTCCAGAAAAATTGCTACATAAATTACTTTGGTTTGCTTGCTTTGCATCTTTGTAAAAAGTATTTTAAAAATCCAGGAAAAAATATATTCTGCAGCTAAGAATTTAGACCCAAATGGCTTAAGAAATTCTTTTGGCTGCTTGCCAAGAAAAATCTTTAAGCCTTCCTATTCGATGTCTGTTGTTAGTAGATGAGGTTCAATTCTTGTTTGAATTGTGTTGTCTGCTCTGAAATTCTTGGCACCTCCAAAAATAGTCTTCCCTAGTCTTTCCTGAGCTGTGAATCCTCTGTTGCTTGCAATTCTGATGATGTACTTCGCTCTTGGGTATTTCTGTGACTGTGGAAAGCTGACAATCCCTTTTAAAGTGAGATCATCTCTGGTTACACACAAAGTAAGTACAGACCATTTCCAGGGGTGGGCAAAACCAAAGCTAGATAACATTTATCTTCTATCTCTGTATTCAGTTGAAGGCAGTAATTCTGTTCTTTGTAAGATGTGTCAGAAAGAAGGAAACAGAGCTTTGTACTGGGGCCTTTTCCAAAGAGATTAATACCATTTAATAGTTGCACAACACCATGTGTGTCCAGAGGAATAATCAATACCATTAAACAGTGACAAATATTTTTTAGAGTACCTTTTATAGTTAGAATTTTTAGTTCTAAATATTTAATGAAGCACTGCTAAGCTCTTGTTATGAACTTGCTCCCTTGCTGTTACTATATATTTCAAATATTCAGCATTGACATAGTAACTGCACACATGGATTTAGAGATATAAGTTCAGCATTTGAAAATCAGACAAGGAAGTAAATAATATTTTTTAGTTGAACACCTGCCCAAGTAAGGACCAGCTTTGTATTTTTCTGAGATAGCTACCCTTTATTTGAGAAACAAAACACCAAAAAGCAACCAAAGACAAACCCTACAAAGACAGAGATTCCACAATCGATCTGTGCAATTTATTGTCTTAGTTCTTTATCTCTTCTTTAAAAATATTTCCCTAATGCCTAACCTAAGTTCGAGTATGATCGCTTTCTTTTACTGTCTGATCTGAGCATTGACAAGATTTGGTTTCTCCTAGTAGATTTCTCTTTGTTTGAAGACTCTTGTGTGATCCCTTGTCGGATTTCCCTTCAATTCCAAGCTGTCCAGACAGGGACTCTCATCATAGTGCCTGTCTCATAGCCCAGTCAGTTCTTGATTCCTGTGAGATGTAACAAGGTACAAAAGGAACACTCAATATACTATTGTTCCATCCTTCTGGGTTTCTAATGCCCTACTATGTAACATCTGACATAAATATATCAGTGCTGCTATTAGTTTTAAAGAGCAATGGAGTGAAAATTCAAGATGAGACGCTTGCTTTTTCTCATAAATATCATGTTCTTTTATTCCGTGTATTTATTGAACCAAAAAGTTTGCACAGAAGTTCCGAGTTAGTTACAAGCTGACAGCAAGCTGTTATGGTGCATTTCTTCTACAGCCTGATTCTCAGATTGTTACCTAGAAACATTTTGAAAATCCTCTGTGGTCGTGCCTTAAGATGGCACAAAAATATCTTCAATTTCCTGGCATAAATCAATCTGATGGGAATGTTATTGCAAATAACCATATCATAACAGAACACGTGCTGCTGTTTCTGCAGAACTCATACCTTTCTATCAAGCACAACCTCCTTAGTTTTTTGCAAGATAAAAGTTATATTAACGGACTTATATATGCTGGTCAGAGTCTGGCAATAATAATATTTGTGAATTTGCCCTAGGAGGGAAATTTACCAATTTCATGGAAATATATTCTTATCATGGTGGAAAGAGTTCCTTTTAGTGGGAAGGGAAAAAGGAAAAAATACTGTAGAATTTTCTGTGATATTCTACTAACAGGTTTTTCTCTGATTTTTATTTGTAGTTGTTATTTTGTAGTGCTTGAATATAAATTTAAGGCTCCTTTTTCTTCTTATATGGGTAGAAACTTAATATTCTTGACACTTCTCTGGAAATCTAATTCTGTGTGCATTTGTAATTTGACTTAGTAGCTACTTGAAAAGGCCAGTATGTCAGTTGGATATCTGTGGATGGTTACTAAAAGAACCCACACCCAAAAAAGTGACAAAGATGAGCTTGTGATGGACCAGATTATTTTGTTCCTTGCTAACTATCTGTAAGTGCACTGATAACTGCTGCACAACTGTCTAGCAATTTGATAACCATTTGGTTAATCAGCTGAAAGTAAACCAAGAAGGAAAGCTGTTACTTGCAATTTTCCAGAATGGACAACATACCTCTTCCTATATCTGTCTGACTTAGCAGCAGTTCTCTAAACGTGTGTTTGTAGGAAAAACAAAGTGTTTGCCTCATGAAGACACAATTTCCCTAGTGGCTTCTTCTCCTAGGTTTTCATTGTGCTCTTTGGTATGATTTTAGTCTTCAGGGTTCTGGTTGCTTCTATCTTCTGATTTACTTATTTTTAAGTAAAAATAAAAATGCACTGCTACTACAGTAATTGAAAGTAAAGTGACCTGACTAGTGTGTGGTATGAAAGGGAAGTGGAGGAAATACCATGTGCTCTCTCTCATTTTCTGTTTCCTAAATCACATTTTCTATGTTGTATCCTCTCAGATCTGCCATGATAATCTGTTCGGGTGCTGAGAAAAGCCATATATTAGCAAAACAATGATCAGAAAAAGAGGGAAGTGCTGCTTTGATGGAGTACTCTCTGAAAGTAGGCTTGTGCCCCGTTATCTCACTGTGGTTGGTTGACCCTGGCTGGATGCCAGGTGCCCACCAAAGCCATTGTAAAAGTCCACTCCTCAGCTGGACAGGGAGAGAATATAGAACAAAAGAAAGATGGAATGGGGATTGAGTTAGTTGTCTCTGTTGCTGCTTCTTGCTCAGGGGAAGTCTTTCTCCTCTCTCCTCTAGCTGCTGCTGTACAGGCTGGTAGTTCCTTTTTTTCCCCCTGATCAAATATGTTATCCCAGAAGCACCACCACCATTGCTGATGGGCTTGGCCTTGTCCAACAGCAGGTCCATCTTGAAGCTGGCTGGCACTGACTCTGTTGGACATAGAGGAAGCTTGTCGCAGAAGCCACACCTGTAGTCTCTGTTCCACCCCAGCCCCTTTAAAACCCTTGCCACACAAGCCAGTACCATATACCTGTGCCCGGGTTCTCCATGGTGTTTGCAGCTGTGAGACAGGAGGAGGTTTAGCAGGCTGCCTAGGGTGGCAGCTGTGCTAATGCCAAAACAGAATCAAACGCTGTTATCTCCTTCTGCGGCGTTGCCAGGGGCATTGGTACAGCCCCAAAGCTCTTTCAAATAAAATTGAGTGGAGGCTTCTTGTTTAGGAGCTATGGTATTTCTTCCATTTCCATGCAACAAATTTCCCTTTTGACTGGAACAAATTATGTAGTTCTCACAGCAAAGAGAAATGAAAGAAATGTCAGGGCTATCATCCAAGGTGGAATCCAATTCTTACCTATTTCTATTACAGAAATGTGAAGCAGAACTATTATCTCTTCTATGGAAGCTCTGCTTACTGAACATAAAGTAATACAGTTCAAGTGAAATTGCTAATAATTTTATATGGAAGGACTGGTAGGGAAAATAACCTTTTTGGGAAAATATGACTTACTAAGAGATGATTCTCCTTTAGTCAGATGTAGTTACTCTTATTTGGTACTAAAATAAATACATTTATCTTCTTTTTCCTCAGAGCATTCGGTGTTAAACTCAATTGTTCACATTATCTAGGAGATCCGCATCTGTCCTGTAGACTATTTCTTGAAAAGCTGAAGCTGCATATGTGTATGAATGGTTTGCTCTAACACAAGGGCTTTCTATAGGGAAGTCACAGGTAGTTAAATATATTTCTTATTGTTTTTCTTACTATTTGGATTTTCTGTGCTCCTAACTATAGCAATGTAACTATTATGCACTATAAAACATTCACTATATGCACCTAAATATTAACAAGCAGAAAAAAAACCCCAGACTAAATCTGTACCAAATCTACTCGTTTGTCAGTCATAATATGTAAAATTTAAAAAATGTCTCAGTAAATTTTGAATGCTCACACCATTTTTGTTCTTAGGGGAGTGGGTGTGGAATGAAGAGATCTTTTCTAATATTAAACTCTTTTCCAATATTTCCCCTGTATTCTGACATAACCTTTGCACTAAGCCAGCAGGGTGATTCTGTTCTGAACTTGACTGGCAGGTTATTCTGTTTAATCAGCTGTCACAAGTTAGGCATTTCATTTTCTGTAAACCTGAGGATTTTTTTTTATATCTATCAATAAGCTCTTGGCATCTTTTTCATATCTATCTATCTATATCTAGCTAGCTAGCTATATACATATCTGTATATATATACACATGTATCTTGCTCTGAGTAAGTTAAAAAACATGATAGTCCAAACAGCAATGGACATCAATTGATCCTGGAAAGGGATGGAATTAGTTCATTTGGGACAGACCCTTGTCATGGAAAGCAATTAAAAAGAAATTTATATACCCCTCCCAACACTACCTCTTCTGTTGACTACATTACTTTGTAAATGCTGGTTTATCGTTAATCTACCCGTACGCATAATTAAGAAACTATGCATTTTTTCCACAGCCTAAACCACGTTAACAATAAATACATCAGTGCACAAGTAGCATGGAAGGTTAGATAACACTGATGTATCTCAGATCTTCTGCTTTGTCCTTCTCCAAATCTACTCACTGATTCTTTCACATCCATGTATGGTCCTCCAGTCTGACCTGAAGCCAAGGGTCTGCATGAGTGCACCTTCACAAATCACTACCCATTTTTTTCTGACACTAACTAGAAGGACAAAATTTGTTGTTGTGGTTTTGTTTTTTTTTTTTTTTTTTTTTTATTTTCTGTGTAATGAAAAATGAGACTGATTCTTCCTTTGAGGTGATAGCATTGACAGACAATATTTTCTTTTCAGAATAGGAACTAATTTTAAGAAAACGAAAGCATATACTTAAATATGTGCTTCAAAAGATGTCTAATGAAACTGATGACAGGAATTTACTTAATTTTAGTGGTCAATACTTTTTTAATGAATAAACTCCTGCAGTTATTTCCCTTTGAAACGGAAGTATATCTGAACTTTTTGAGGGGTGGAGGAAGAAGGTTGAAGCAAAATCCTGGGTATGTGATGAACAGTGTGAATTTCTCACATCTCCTCTTTATAAGCATGAATGGCTCCTTTCTTCTAATAACTTTGATTCTATTCATTTAGGAAATTTTCACTACCTCAAAGCAAACTTCATTCCTTTTCAAATTACTTCTCCTTAAAAAAACCCCCAACCTAACAAACTGGTATCTCCCTAAGTTTGTTAGTTTCCCTTTGCAAATGTTTATTTTTCTAAAATGTTATATACATAATAACCCCCAAATTTATTTCATTTTTACCTCATGCACAGAGGTCCACACTTATCCAAAATATGCTATTACTCCCTGGTTTATTTGAAGCCATGCATGATGTTCCAGTCTTCACAAGTACAGCACCTTAGAGATATAGAACCAAAATAAAAAACGTAGCCTGCAGTCACAGACAGACAGATAAACCCACACTGGGTGCCAAAAACCACAGTGTTGGGTTGACCTTGGTGGAATGCCAGGTGTCCACCAAGCTGCTCTGTTACTCCCCTTCCCAGCTAGAAAGGGGTCAGAAAATAATATGGAAAATGACAATTTACTAAAGCAAAAGCTTGCATGTACACAAGCAAATGGAAAAAAAGAAAATAGCTTTTTTCTCACTTCTCATCAGTGAGTGACATTCAGCCATTTCCCAGGAAGCAGGACTTCAGCACCTGTAGTGGTTGCTCCAGAAGGCACTGAGAATAACAAGTGCTCACATTTTCTACCCCTGCAGTGAAGTCCTGCCACAATGCAGCAGCCCAGATGAGTTCACCCCTGCGTTGCCAATTGCTGTTCTTCCATTGCTGTAGCCATCTCCTAAGGGCATTAGCCACCATCCAGGAGTCAGTATAAAGTACAGGCCACTTTTCTCCTACAGCAATATCTAGGGCTAATTAGATGGCTTTCACTTCTGCAAATTGGCTTAACTCACCTTCTGCTTTAGCAGTCTCAATGACTTGTCCTGTGGGACTCCACACAGCAGCTTTCCGCCTCCGATGGTTTCCTACCAGCAGGATTCATCAGTAAATACAGCATAGCCTCTTTCATCTTCTGATAATTCAGTATATGGTNTGCCAATTGCTGTTCTTCCATTGCTGTAGCCATCTCCTAAGGGCATTAGCCACCATCCAGGAGTCAGTATAAAGTACAGGCCACTTTTCTCCTACAGCAATATCTAGGGCTAATTAGATGGCTTTCACTTCTGCAAATTGGCTTAACTCACCTTCTGCTTTAGCAGTCTCAATGACTTGTCCTGTGGGACTCCACACAGCAGCTTTCCGCCTCCGATGGTTTCCTACCAGCAGGATTCATCAGTAAATACAGCATAGCCTCTTTCATCTTCTGATAATTCAGTATATGGTGGTGCATTTTGGGCACGAGTCACCTGCTCAGGCAATGCTCCAAACTCCCTGCCTTCTGGCCAGTCCATAATCTCTTCTAGGATTCCTGGNCAGGCCACTTTTCTCCTACAGCAATATCTAGGGCTAATTAGATGGCTTTCACTTCTGCAAATTGGCTTAACTCACCTTCTGCTTTAGCAGTCTCAATGACTTGTCCTGTGGGACTCCACACAGCAGCTTTCCGCCTCCGATGGTTTCCTACCAGCAGGATTCATCAGTAAATACAGCATAGCCTCTTTCATCTTCTGATAATTCAGTATATGGTGGTGCATTTTGGGCACGAGTCACCTGCTCAGGCAATGCTCCAAACTCCCTGCCTTCTGGCCAGTCCATAATCTCTTCTAGGATTCCTGGGCAATTGGGTTTCCCTAGTCAGGCTCTTTGTGTAATCAAGGCTATCCACTTCATGTAGCACTGGTTGTGTGATGTGTTGGGGGGTGTTTCCTTTGAACATCCAGTGTACCACAGGCAATTGCAGTGCCAAGTTCTCTCCCTCGCAACTGTGAATCACATGTTTAAGAATTATCATTGAAATCCACATTCATCACATAGATATTACAGTGTAACACGATTTATTAATAAACTCACTTATGATAGAAAATTGTGACAGGTCAAGTTTTCAAGGTTGCTGATGGTAGTAACTGACTGCAAAAGCAAATTTGAAGCAATTTACAGGCAAGCTCTAATCACCAATGAAAGCCAGCTTGAGTTAATCATTTAGGGCTCATAGCGTAAGGTTCTTACCCAAAAGATGTCCCTATGGAAGAGAAGACAGGTTTAGCCAGTTGACTGATCCCAGAAATTACTATGGACTCTTTCCTAACTTCTCCCCATTCTTAACTCACTTTTATACTATTTCTTTAGGTGGGGCTTGAGTGACTCTAGCCATATACACTTTTGTAGCCGATTGGTGTAAAATTCTCTTGCTTTGCTCTTAAAGGATATAGTCAGTAAAATATAGAGTGCATGCTTGGTGAGAGGTTGTCATGCTTTGGGAGCAGGTAACTTGGGAGCAGGGGTGGAGGTGTGAGCTAGTATCACAATTAGATAATAATGAGCTGAGTTCATCTGAAGAGAGTGATATCCCTGCAGTTGCTGGTTCAGCAGCAAAAAAATCCCCCTGCTGTGTGGTGTATCAGATACATGGCACCGTCACAGTCCCATTCCTGCAAGGATTAGAACAGAGCCTGGCTGCAGCATTTCTACTCTGCTGCACCCTCTGTTTCATCCCTCAGCACGTGCTGAAGGTTGCAGGCTGTGGGGAATGTATGTGGGGAATCACGACGGAATAGATTTTGTGCATGTCAACTGTGTCCCATTCAGGAAGTAGCAGCTGTATTTCACCCTATAATTTCCACACTATTATAACTTCTGTTAGAATGGGAATATAATTTCCCAATTTTCTAGCTTTACCTGCAATCATTTTCCCACAGACACAGTGTATGCACTTAAAAAAGGCTCTGTAACAATATCCTTATACTATAATATTGCACAGGACCATTTTAAGTCTGTATGCACTAAAGTATGTTGTTGTTTATTTGGTAATATTGAAGAGAGTATGAAAAATACTGGACCTGGAGGAAAAAATGAAAGATATTAAGGGAATTTATTTAAATGAAAACTAAATATTTTCAAATGTTTTTACTCTTGTTCTGAGGATGTAATGATTGGTTTATCTAACCCAGTTCTAAGGCATGTGATCTACTGAAAAATTTACTGATGGAAAGAATGTATGAGCATCAGATGGCCAGTTCACCTATGAATACCATCTTAACAGGGATTTGGGGGCTGCTAATGGAGAGAAAAGGATTACAGAAACATGAGAACAAATATAGACAGAATCACTGAAAAACTCCTGATCAGTATTTCTGTTCAAGCTTATTCTTCTTTTATTCAGTAATTACTTATGCAAGGTAAACTCATGCCTGTTTGGAATAAAATATATGAAGATGAATTGTTACCATCCTGATTTATCCTTTGCTTTAATCTTGAGTGGCAAAACCATGTGCTTCCATTTGCCTGCAGCACTGTAACATTTTAGTGTTGTTCCATATCTCTGTGGTGCATGTAATAGAAAAACTTAATTAAACTGCTTTAGGTGGTCACACAGACTACAGCTAAGAGGCTTGGCATTGCAGCTTAGTTAAATGTTTCCAAGTACCGATTTCTGTTTTATATTGATAGATACAAGGTAGAATGGCCTTTGAGAGCCATCCAGCATGACTGCAAAATGCATGATAATTAGTGTCTTTGTATGTTAAGTGGGTAGGGCATTCATGAGGTATGTGCATCAGATAACTTCGGCTTGGCTTAAGTAATTAAATCAGGTTTGGAATTTCTCATTCAAGTACATGACTACTCTCCTGTCAAGTACTGTTGTAGGAATTAATACCTTATATATTTCTGGAGAAACAGTTGAGAGAGTTGTAAATCTAATCAGTATGCCTGCTGCAAGAATGTTATCTTGTTAACTCTGTAACATCCTTCTGGCTGTGTGTTCATACAGGAGATTGGACATGTTAAGAAATTTCCATGTATGTTCAGAAAATGTGGTAGGATTGTTACAATGCCAAAGCTCTGAAATTGTTCTATATTTTTAAAAATATAATATTTGAACTTGAAATAAAAGTCAATTACTGCATTATTCATTGCTTTTCTACTTAAAAAAAACATTATCTGCAAACAAATCACAGAATATTTTGATTTTTGTTTAATATCGAACTCATGTACTGATGTCTTATCTAGGATTCTGCTTTGGAAAAACTATTTTAGGGGAAAAACCCACATATTTTGAAAAGCTTATTTGGTTTTCTTTTATGAAAAAGCCAGTTTTTGTAAATGAGATATTGCTGGGTCTGGGAACAGCCACACAGACTCTTTTAGATAGGTAGAATGGGGATTCCAGACCAGACAGCCGCATCCTAGAGGAACTTCTTACTGCTTGATTCTCCTCTTTTCCTTCTCTGTTTACCTTTGGTTTTAATTTCTTCTAAGCAAACCTAGATAGATTTGATGTCTTGCTTCCTTTGTACTCTTCACCTAAATGAGCAAGCAGAAGCTTACCACTGCATATGTTGATTTGTCTAAGTTGTTCACATCACTTCTTTTAAGAGTTTGAAATTTCCTGTGCTTTCAGTCACCACTTAATTTCAAGTGGTGTTATATTTAATTCTACCTCTGAAGTAAGAGGAAATATTTGCTACTATATTATATGTAGGAGGGAGCAAGAAGAAATTTTCTTTTCATCTGCAAGTTCACAGAAAGACTAGAGAAACATGAAACATAAAATGAACAGTGTCTTTTCTTCCCGGAGATCCCTTGCAGTTTAAAGCGTGTGTTTGACAGTACATATAAATAGGAACTCTCATCTGTCGTGAGATTCATAGAAGTTATTTCATTTCAAAATTTTAGTAAATCTCAAATGTTTTTGATTTTGTTTCCACCTAGTTTTTCAAAATGTGACCTTGGTTGCTGAGGTAACCAGGAATTCTGCCATTTGACAGATGCTATTTCCTTACAGCCTACTGGGCCAGCCAGAAAAGACAATGCAGAGGCCTTGCACATAAATGTTTTAAGATCTGAGGAAACCAGTTTATTCTGACTATGTGATGCAGAACATGATATTTTTCCTGCATGTGCAGTACACAGACATTGTGTTTATGTACATTTGCAGCTCCCCAAGGGGACTGTGGTGAAATAGCAAAGCAAATAATCTGCTCTGATTAATTGAAAAGTTTCAATAAAATGTTTAATTTCAAATTTGTGTGTCTTTAACTGAACCAATAAAAGGAAATGCTAATTTTAGACACTGTTGTAAAAATACGTTTTACAATGAACTTCTTAGCAGATATTCTACTGATTACAGAAATCTAATAAGAATAAATCTTTTCTGGAGCACAAAAATATTTTTTAAGATTTAGGAGCCACAAAGTATGACCATGGGAAAAAAATAACACCATCCTTCTTGTGTTCATTGTTTAAGTATAAACAGATGAAGTAAGAAAAGGCAGGAAAAACCCCAAACAGTGTGGACCCAAAGATATTGTCAGAGTTGGGTTAAAATAAATGACCAGCAGTAATAGGAAAAATTAATGCTAAGGGAGGATATCATCACACATCTATATGCATGTTTCCATATGCACATTTTTGGGTCTAATAACAAAAATACTGGATTGTAAAGTAAAAGTTTGGCACAGTCTGTCTTAAAAATTGCCATGGCTTTTCAAGAACCTTTGAATTCAAACTCTCCAGTTTTCCTCAACACCTTTAGTTCAAGAGAATCAGACTCCTCAATATATACTATAGAAGAATAAGAAATAATAAACTGTTCATGCCTTGAGTATGATAATGTCTTTCATTTTGGTGTCATAAAAGTCATGCTACATCAGTTCCATACCCTTCTTCAACAAGGACATGCAATGAGAAAATCCTAATAAATTGCCATGTAGAGAGATAGAATTAATTTGAATATCCAAACTGGAAAGAATTTTGGTTTTCTTTTTGAATTTTTGTATACTATATTTATTAACAAGTTAAATATATCAAACATTTACTATTAAAGGATATCTTTGCAGCTATAAAGTTATTCCACCTATAAAATTATTGTGATTTTTTTAGTCCAATTTTCTGTTCAAAATCATGATCTATCATATATAAAAAGCACTATAAATATACACACATATTCATATAGATAATACAGAGGTATCAGGTACCAGTTGTATGAAATTATCTATCCTCAATAGGCAGATTTGCTGATGTTTTCATAATTTACTTCTCAAATACTCAACTGCTGTTATGCCTGTCTATTGAGTGCTATAAAGGAAGGAGATTTTTTTATTACTTTTAAAAAAATAATGTGTGATATTGTTCTGGATAAGGTGAAATAAGACATTTACTTTGTGTTTGTGTACTGTTTGTTTTTATTCTACTTAAATGTGGGAATTCCAACTTTACAATGCAAAAACAGCTTAGTCTAGAAAACCTACACTAATGAAACTTTCAAGCTTTATTATTATCATCCGCTATTTGGTTGGTACAAAGCCACATTTTCAGCAAGAAACTACTTTAAATAGTCATATAGTAGTAAAAATTAAAGTTAAAACTTTGGCAACTCTTAACTCATTAACAAACCACACTTCAGTGGTGAGCTTGTTATATAGCTTAAATAGCTCAATATTAGTTTGAGTCTTCACTTTCTATCAGAACTGATGTGGACATAGCTTGTGCTTTCTTTGTGATGTTCAACTTCCCATTGAAAATTGGTGCTTTTAATTATGGGGTTTTGGGTTTGGTTTAAGGAGAGATTATTGCAGTTCTGATGCATGAGGTTGTTCTAAAGCCACTTCTGTACATTAATATTAATATTTTCTCTCATACTGTGCTAAGTTTGCTGTAGTGCTCCAAATCTGGTTCATCAGAATTTATTTAATCTCTTTCCGTGAATTACACTCTCTCTTCCAGAATATTTCCTTTCTTGCTCAATACATACAATCATAATTTCATTATTGATCTGTCCTTTGGAGAAATAAATTCTAATCAGTGAAAGATACTGAGGACAGAAGATTAAGAATATAAACATGAACACTTGTTTTTGCTAATTATTTAATGCAATTTTTGTCTAGACATTAAATGAGCTTACTCATACTAGAGTGTGAATAAGTCCACAGGCACTTCTATGAAACCTTTCTGTTATAGGGCCAAATATATTTGGTGAAGTAGCTTCTGAACTTACAGGACCGAGTAAATCTTGTCATTCAGTTAAACAATAACTTATGGCAACAGGGATACTGCTTTGAGACTGCCTTCACAGCTGGGATGCAGAGCTATGCATGTAAGCATTTCTACAGCAACTGATTAAAAATTCCACAGAAAGCTCTGGTGCCAGTAACTAAAGAAAATTAACTTAAAAGTTTGAAGGGTTAGACTACATACTTCAATTGAAGCTTAGAGTTTACACACTTAGCCTACCAATTACCTTTCAGAAAGCTTAGTAATATTGCTCTCATTTTTACCAAGTTGTTCTCCGCAGCAATTTTGTTAAATGCATCAGACAATTGCATGACTATGCTCTACGACCAAGCACATATATTTGAAGCGCTCTCATCTCTCTAGCAAAGTCCTTTTTCCATGCCATAGTTTTATAGATAATGAAACAATTCGTGTCTATGACCTTTTCATGTCCTGCATCTTTCAAAGAGTCAGGGGTGTTAGGGAGAGGGGCTATTCCAGAGAGCAGGGAGAAGAACCAGAGCCTGGTTTGCCTGTTCCCTAAAACAGTGGGCTAACTGCTAGATTGCAATCATATTTCTCTCTTGTTTAGAGACAGGATAGCTTTTCTTTTTCCTCAAAGTAGCCTACAGGCCTATTGTCCCAAAAATGGGTTCTTTCTCCTGGTGTCCAAGAAGGTGAGCCACATAATGAGTGGAGACATTTGTTTATTTTTTTGTCTGTGCAGAGATGAGGGCTAGGAGGTAAATGGGCAAG
Source organism: Pachycephala philippinensis (assembly GCA_013397055.1). Taxonomy (NCBI): domain Eukaryota; kingdom Metazoa; phylum Chordata; class Aves; order Passeriformes; genus Pachycephala; species Pachycephala philippinensis. The sequence goes on from VWZT01000757.1 coordinate 101,630, forward strand.
GCTAACACATCCAGTTACAGCCAAGCAGCATATTTATAGTTTCAAAATACATCAATACATGCTTATCTAATTTCTAAATATATGCCTACTTAATAGCCATTGGACAAGCTTTTGCTCATGTTGATTTAAAGGTACAATGCATTTTAAATTTAATGTGCATGTTCAGTGGGTAGAGACCTTTATTTGGAGGTGGGTAGCCTAAGATTTAGGGGTGTGTTTTTCACATTATAATAAGCAAAGTTCATCTAAAGGACAAGTTTTTAGCTGATTTAGCCAACTTGAATAAAACTTATGGTGCATTGCCAAATGCAGTGTCTACTATCTAATTCAAGGTCCCTCTGTTCATGTTATATCTTTACTTGTTTTAAAACTATTCTGCCATTTCCCATTTAATTGGTTCTCTGTAGTATTTATTGTTCTCTATGGTTCACCCTGCAAAATCTTTTCTTAAACCACTCATCTTTCGTCCCTATGACTAGGGTTGTTTGAGGTAAAGGAAAAGTAGATTGGAATTTCTTCAGAAGAGGAGGACAAACTGGTACACTTACTGAATAATTTAACCACTTGGTTTCAAAGCAAAAGGGAGTGGTGACTTCTTCATTCGCCTTGCATCTTCAAAAGTAACAGCTGGTTGTGCTGGAATTAAGATACAGTTAGACATATATAGGATTAATTCATTTTATCGCAGGTGTATAGCTTTTGAGTCAGGTGCTTAAGCTGGGTGGAATGAATTTCAGAAACAGCAGTGGTTATTCCCAAATGGTAGGTACAGGATGAGCCTTCTGCAAGGCTTTGCCTGAGAGGCATGTATTGTGCCATTCAATAACAGTGAAAACAAGGGCTTGACTTCGAATTTATTTAACTCCAGCAGCTAACTTTTAGGCACTTCAATACTGTTTGTGTCAGCATCCATCTACGTTTTGGAAATAGCAGCACATTACTGCCAGTTAAATATTTAACATTGTATAACTCAGCAGAAATGTAGCTTATATGCTACAAAAGTGATCATGGTGTAAATGCCAAGTGTCCAGTTCTGTATTCATTATCAGCTTGTATTTGGACAAATTAATTCTCAGTAAATGGGCATTTTGCCTTGAGAAAGGAGCCTCTAATTACAGTAGCACAGGAATGGTGGCTCTAAAATACTTCCATCAGATTTATATTGTTTTTGTTATGGTGCAGGTAATATTTATTATTTATTTAGTAGTATAATAATTAGTGGCAAATGTCTTCTTGATAGATGGTCACCTGTGTCCATCTCCATCCCCTAGCCTCAGTGAAGACAATGTGATATTATACACTCAATCTTACTCATTGGAATTGTTGCATCAAGAGTAATGTAGCAAAGGTTTGCACTCAATTAAAGTTCATAATTCAACCTGAAAAAAGCTAGATTTTGAAGGAAAAGTTAAAAATAAATCAAAACATTAAAAAGTCCTACTTTTTTAAAAACAAATTATATATTTTGAATTGTTAGGATATTTTTTAAGCTTTCCTGCATCTTACTTTGTTTTGATGGCTTGCTGTTACTTCAAGGGGTTTGTTTTTTTTTTTTTCCCCACAAATGCTCTGCTACCATAATTATTTTCACACGTGGTAATTGTCCAGCACTTTAAATTGCTATGAAGGGATAAATTGCTGCTATACATTCAACATGATTGCAATATTTCTGCATTTCAAATTGCTACTAGCCCTGAGAATTTGACCTCCTTGTCATGTATATCAAGGACTTTGTTAATTTGGCCATCCTCTTTATCTGACTAATTTCATATTCAGTATTTTATTACTGGTTCTATCTACCTAACTCTCTGTCTTTTCTGACCTCAAAAACTGAGAAAAGTTCCTGAGCTGCCACTACAACCTCAACCATGCATTTCCTTTCAGTATTTTTGATAATTTTTCAGCACCAGGTAGTTTTTCTGCACCAATAAATAGACTTTTAGTTTACCAGGTTTGTCTTGGGATTGATAGGCCAGGAGACACCTTTATTGTGAGGGCTTATTTTAATTCAAGCCATGATTAGAAAATGCTTGTACTCCTAGGAAGAAGAGAAATGTGTGCTGATGAAAATAGTAATTAATAAATCTCAGAAGAAGGTAATGTTCCTTAGTTTGATTATGTCAATACGGAATATGATCTTTCAATGTAGACTCATTAAAAAAAAAAAAAAAGGCAAATAAATCTTTCCAGTATAAGCAGCTAAAATTATTCAGTATTTCTGTCAATATTTTTATAGCAGATGCTAGACAGGATACGGTAGTTGCTCTCTAATGATATCTATTCTTTTTTTTTAAAGAGTATATAAGCCAGTATCTTGTGTCTTAGAACGGACACAAAGCTGACATTCTTTGCTATTTTAATTTAATGTTATTAGAAAAATCCTTACTTTATAGTTTGGTACTGGATGTTGGAGAATAAAGGAGTTGCTTTTATAGAAATATGCAAATGTAAGACTGCACCTTATTAACTTTTAAACATACACTGAAATGCCTGACCAAAATGTGAATTTTTGTCTCTCAACTTTATTTCAGCAACAGGCAATGCCTATATATTTGAAACGGACATTTGCACGATATCCCTTTGTTGGTCTGCTCTTAGTAGCTCAGGACAGATGTTTCATAATCTGAAGCACAAGATTAGTTTGAGCTATTGGAATTTGAGGCTTGGATGCCGGTTAGGAAAGGAAATCAGCCCTTTGCCACTAACTACAATTACTCTGAGTGTTTCTGCAGGTCTATCTTTCTTATTTAGCGCTGGAGCAGAGATAACCTTAAAGATCCAGCACTGTCATATTATAATCCATTTATGATAGACGATGATGCATTGGACCAATTCTCAAAAGGGCAAAGGAAACTGTCTGGGTTACAAGAATCTGCTTAATCTTTTATACTCTACCTTTTCATGACTGTCTCTGCATAGCAATCAGGATGGAAGAGAATTGTCAAGTCACCTGCTCCTCAGATCAGAAGGTGATTGTGGCTTTGAGTAAATATTAAGCAGCCACAGCACTGCCTGGTCAGAAAGAGCAAGTGTACTAGCCTTTTACATCTTGAAGACCTTGGCCCTCATGAAGCACTAATGTTTGACACTTGGAAGAGAATGCTGTTGCTTCCCTGTGGACACCACATCACAAACTGTCTTTCCATATAATCTGTATCATTTATCATAACCTCTCTTCAGAAGCCTGGAGCAGAGTATCGATAATCCAGGTGAGGGATAGAATGCCAGCCTCTGTGACAGCTGGCATTTCTTGTACTTTGCCCTATGACAGAAAATTATTTTCTTGAAGTTATACCTCTAATCACTTTTGCAATTAAAAACAAAGACATGCTCACTAGGGAATACTGTAATGTAGTTTCTTCTTAAGAGTGAACAAATTAAGCTTTTATGGAGCTGAAATCGATTTAATTTCTCTTACAGAAATAAAGAATTATGTGGATGCTTTGAAACACTAAGAATGAACATAGTGTTTTGGAAGAGCAACACTATAGTCTCTATGGAATAAAAATGTGTACCATGTTTGCTTCAGACTGTAATTAGAGCCTAAAGATCATTGTGATTGTACTGCATGAAAATACTCTGTTTTTCAAGAGTATCTTAGGGCAGTAGGACTGTAAATGAATAGATTTAGAAAACTATTAAATTATATGGCCTGCCTAGTCCACAGGGCTATTGTTTGGATCATCAGCCAAAAACATTTCAGAAAAAATAGTCTTAATTAAATATCTCACTAAATACTGCCTAGTCCATTGATTCACTCTCTTTTGTGATGCAGATGTGTCACTCTGCTGTTAAGCAGCAGTGAAACAACATGCTTTATAAAGGAAGCAAGTTCAGTTCATCAGTAACACTGTGAATATGTTCAAATACTTACCTATTTTCCTTGATGAAGCTACATGTCTCCATACTGTGAAGTGCAGGCTTTCTGGAGAAAACAGAGCTCCCTCTGAATAAACAAACTGAAAATGAAGCGCTAAGATCCCACCATGGTTAACATATTGGTTCTTCTCTGCACGAATGATCTGATGTCCAGTAACTGTGCTTTAGATGTTCCTTCAGTGGGGCAATAATTGAGTCACTTGAATCTGTCTTACTGCTGTTCTAATTAAATAAGTGAAAATTCAGTAAGTCTAGAGTTTCTTACCAATGTCAAATTTGGTTGGATATGGACAATGACTTTAAAAATTGTAAGAATTTCCTTTATCCTTGAAAGCAGCTGAAATACAGCTAGAGAAAGGTCTCAACATATCACTCACTTAGGAAACCAAGCTAAGAAATGTACTTGTTTGTTCTAAATGCAAGCAGTAGCAAGGTACAGGAGAAAGTGAAGATAAGTTCTTAATCAGTGATTCCTGGCTAGTATTTCTTGGAGAAAATACAGAGTATGTGTGCAGCAATAGACCAAACAGGAAGAGAATTCTTTTCAATTAACTTCAGTAAAAGAGAAAATCTGAATAAAATAAAACGTAACCCTAAATATGCATGTACTCTGTGTCTGCTCAGTTTGATTATGCACCTATATTATATTTATTTAACTGTGGTAAGCTACACTCACACACTAACTCCAAGTGTAGCAAGTAGCTGAATTCTTAAATACTTGATTTCTTTTTGTATAAGTGTTTTGGAGGAGTTTTTCATGACAATGCATGGTATGAATTTATAAAGTGTTTAGCTTAACTGAAAATACCATAATCATTTAGGTGTTCTTTAAAACACAAGGCAAGCAGAGAAGAATCCTATTATTTTTACATTCCAATGCATCAATTTGTGCTTGCTAACTAATATTGATTTGTATTTTTGTTCACTTTTTCTATGATATCAATCCATAATTTAGACTAGATTTCTGTAGGTATGATAGTAATGTTTTAGAGATCATGTCACATATTTGGCTAGGTTTACAGTACTAATTTCAATGTGCTCACCTGTAAGCAAAACTTCTTTAGCATGAAGCTGTTTGTGGAAATATATAACAAAAACCTGATTTCAGAGTCATTATTTGGACAAAACAGGTTTAAAAGAAATATCAATGGGTTTGATTTTTGAAGAATTTCCTAATCATTGCATGCTATAAGGTTGGGGATTTTACTGGGTCTTACAAAATCTTAGAATGCCATAATAATTATTATAAATGGTAGTTAAGGTAATGTTGCAAAGATGAGAAATATTTTGTGAAAATAAATATTCAAAATTTTGGTTAATGTGCATGGAGAATTCAGCTTATATGACTATCAAGATAATAAAAATGTTGTTAATATTCGATTAAAAGTATTTTAATTGTTTAGATTGATGTTTTAAATCCCCTTTAACACTAATATAAGCATATGACCTAGATACACCTATGTCTGTGACAAGTACCTTCTGCTTGCTCATACAAATATTTTAAAGACATTTAAGGGCAATGTTAAAGAATACAGAAATAGATGCAATAGAATTTTCCAAATACATACTTTATTATTTTAAAGTGCTTTATATGTATCTAGAAAGATGGGTAGGTATGTTAGTTTCATAGAAGAGAACTAAAAAGAAGATACTGACCTAAAAAATTATTCATACAGTGTTTGCAAATTCTAAATATTAGAACAGAAAAAATGGGAACTACTCATTATAACTTCCCTTTGGTTTTCATTAACATTGCCTTCACCCAAGAAAGGTTTAACACAACTTTAACCTCAGTCTTTTTGTCCTCAAAAAAAGCTTCTTGTTAAAACTGAGAGTAATCTCAAACTTCTGAAGCTGCATTTGTTATACTTTGTCCTGGTAAGATTTATTCCAATGTGACTCAAGTGGACACATTTTCACATCTAATTCTCCTCCTAAATCAAGAACTTGGAATAATTTACACAAAGTACATATTGTGATTCACAAATCTCTACTTTAATCCTTATTTGGGAATGCATTTGCTCCCAAGACATTACCAAAACATGTTTGCGTGAGTAACTGAAACTGGTCTTGAGGTGGAGTGATACTTTTATTACTTTGTAATTTTATTCTGAAGACTGTGGATACATCGCTGTACTTTTGCAGACTTGCCTTTAACTAGCTCAGGTTCCACCAATCTAATGTGATATTAATGAAAGAGCTCTGTCTACTGAGAACTACTTTAGATTTTACAGCCCATGCTAAAATTACTGTTTGCTGCCACAAGGATCTGAGCCAAGAAATTAGAGGTAGCCTGATATGTGTGTTGGACTCACCCCATTAATCTTTTATTTGTCATATTTGTTACAGGATAGCCTTGGTATCCAAGATAATTTAATTTTTACTGGTGGGGTGGTTTTGATATCGGAAATCTTCAGTATCATCCTTGGTAATTACAGAATTTACTGCTGTACTTTTCCTATTGTTTACAGAAAACAGACTCTTCTTGTCTCATTTAGAAAGATCACATATACATATTTAATATCTGAACAAGGAAAGGGGAAGACGAGTTCTGATCACAATGCTTTGGGGGAAAAGTGGCTACCTCATTTATGTTCTTATACTTCAGTTTAAGTAACTTGTTTTTCATTGTTTCTTACAATTTCTTATTCACATTATACGAGTGTAATTTTCAAAGTACTCTTTTCTATTATGCTGAATATAGAGTAATATAGCCCATTTGGTCATTTGTAGGGCTTCCAAATACTTTTGTATGCCATATATTACTGGTTCTATGCATTTGCCAGTGGCAAGGAGGGATTCTCTGAGACAGAGTGTCATACAGATTTTAGAAAGGTTCAGAATGTATTCAGTGACCATCTGTCACTACATGCACAGCAAGCCTGACTTCAGTGCAGTTGAGATTCTGCCCAGGAGTACTGGAAATTGTGGTCTGGCAGTAAAACTAAACTGTCTGGCTGGTGCAGAAGATGAGGAAGTGAATGGGCACCAAACTGTCCAAAGCTCAAGCTCTGATAACTCGTGGTGGAGATAGTTGGTGTTTTGTGCATGACTCTGACCAGGTAAAAGTGAGGGGGGAAGGGTTTGTATGGTTGTTGTTTCTTCTTTTTCCTCTGACCTGTTGATATGAGAAATTATATGAAATGACGGAAACTAACATTTTGATGGTTCTGTGTCCAATCTGTGTAGTTCTTCATTAGCAGAACTACAACAGGGATGCAGGCACCAAAGGCTATTTTAAGATTTAAATATACACCTAGTCTCAAATTAAAATAAAATGCATGATTGTTCCATGCGGGAATTCTATGAAAAAAACCAAAGCACCTAAAATAGCCAAATACCATCTTCTAAAAATTCATGGGTTTTTTATATTTTAAGCAGCACAGTAAGGACAATTTGAGATAAACTTGTTTGTGGTGGGGAACTTTTATCTCTTCCTGAGAATTGCATTCTGAGGGGTTTTGTTTTCCTTTTTTAAAATAAACCAAGGCACTACTGTAAGTTCAGCTGTTAGGACAAGGAAGGGAACTCCATTCTTATTTTACTCAAGTCCGCTATTCATAGCAAATAATTGATCAAATATATTTTCAAGGTATTTGATTTCATAGTTTAGAGACTAGAATTTTATGAAAACATAAGTCTATGTCAGTTTCTGTGAAATGAGGACTTTGATATAGGATGTTAAAGCAGAATTTCATTTTTAGTCAGTCCAAACAACAATTTTGAAATAAGGAACGTTTCCTGTATTGGCTGAGACAGGGAGATACAGGGATGTATGTGACAGATGTATGTGGCCCTGGAGATTCTGTGCTGGTAACCTTCTTCCTAGCTAGTTCCAACAGTAATATCTTAAGAGTAGTGATGTTGCAAACTATGGGGTACATATGAAAAATATGTAAAAAGTTGTGCATCACCTCCTGGAACACAAGAGGTTGTGTACATCAGTCATACCTCTGACTTGAAAGGACTGTGCATGCAAATTATGCACTCATTTGGTGTCTTAGCTCATTTGTATTCAGCTGAATTGCACTTGAACAGAGTTGAAAACCAAGAATAGAATTAAAAGTTTAGGAAACAAGTGAGAGTCAAATGAAGGATCCCCTTCATTCCCTTCCACCAATCTTTCAGAACTAGCCATATGTCTTTCATGGCATAGGTATCAACTGCTGTATACTATGTTTTTTCAGCCATGAAAACAATCATACTGATGGTTGCACTACTCTCCAAGGTCATTAGTCTACTACTGTCATATCTGTTTGAAGACCTTTACTCTGGGATTTAAAAAGCATGGATTTGATTTTTTAAATTTATTATTGTTTAGTAGATGTATTGTTTTAAATACTGCTGTTGTGTTCCCCGTTCTCTGCATAGACATTAATTACAAATGCGAGAGAAACATGAAATGACACTACTGAATATTTAAAAAAAAACACAAAAAGCCAAAACCAGTTTAGTTTGAGTTCATGTTATTCTGATTTTCTAGAAAGCTGGGTCCCAAGTTTCAATTTAACACTGCTCAACAGATTGTGCCTTAGGTTGAAAAAAATGTTCTCTAACTGCAGAATTGAAGACCATACTTTTCAAGTATGAAGAGCGTGTTCTCCCCAATAATCAGAAAAAAAATGCGTATAGAAATTGAGATCTTACCAGTGGTGATAAGTCAAATAGAGAAAAAGCATGACTATTATCTTTTTCCAAGTTTCAGCACTGTTTCACCAAAATTTTAAAAGAATATGTACTTAAGAGCATGACATACTGACTGAAAGGTAGCTAGAAGGACCATCTTTTTTATGCCAAGGCCATTTCTCCATACTGACTACAGATTACTTACAAGTTATTAAACAGAGGGAAATAGACTATTAAAATAAAGAAACCTAGGCAATACATTGCCTGAATCAGGAAACTGGGAAGAAAACCCAATGCCATGAATGCCCATAATACTTAACAGTGTAGATCACAGGATTAATTCTAACATTAAACAAAATATTTCAATGTATTTCTTAGAAAAAACAGAAATTCTGTACAAAATTCAGCTATGTATTTTTGGAAATTGAAACACTCAGCTGCATCTAAGCATCTGGCATCAACACTTCTTTGGAAGAGAAAGGAAACTGAATATGTCTATTGAATGTGAGAACAAAATATCTTTTTTGCCAAACCCAGTGCAAATCATCAGTGCCAAGGCAAAGTGCTTTCAAAAGCTTGGCTGAAGTCTACTAAGACATATTTTAATCAAATGTAAGGAGAAAGGAACAATATCAAGCTCTTATTTCATGTTAATATTTGCTCCTATGAGCTAAAACCCAACAAACAAAACCCCCACATACTTTAAAAAAAGTTTAATTGATTAAACTGTGTTGCAATTTGTCACAGAGCTGTTTCATTTCATTCTAGTTTTGATAGGAACTCTTGGAAACCATTATTGAAACTGATTACCAAAAGGTAAGGATTTGCACTCAGATCAATTGTACTCCCTAGTACCTGAGGAAGTCTTTCACTTGTAACTGACTCTCTTTACAGTAATTTTTAAGGTAAGCAGAAACTAAGTCTTCTGAAAGCTGCTGAAATTCATTATGGCTGAAATGCAAGAAACCAAATCTCACAGCACACTATCCATGCCTCAACAAACACATTTAGATACAGGTAAGAGTATAAGTTTTTAATGGGAATGGCACATTTTAATGCTCTTTCTCTGTGTTTGAACCTACAAAGATAAAAAGCTGCTGCTGAATAGACCAAAAGAACCAAGTTGTGGGACATAGAAACATTCATATGAGGAGCTTAAAGCGCAAGAGCTTAGAGCATTAGTAAGAAAGGAGGAGGGGAATAGGTGAGTGTTTACAAAATAAAACATTACTATGATAAGAATCTGAATCTTTCTCTTTTCTGCTGCTTCTAAACAAGCTGAGAAAGTCATGCCCAGGACAGCAACTATTGCACCCACTGAAAATCATAAAATTTGTGTGTACTACATCTTCCTGTTTCCAGTGCGTTCCTCTGACAAAAGCCAAGACTGATAACAAAATTTTCATTCACAACTTATAGTATTTCTGACCATATTTCATCTCTCATGTTCTAGAACAGTCCTAGAAATATCACTGACTCAGTACTGAAGTAGTTCCCTTATTCCCCTGAATAAGGAATAAGGAAACCTTTATTTTAGCATTGATTCCAAATACTTTTGACGTTTGTTAAAAACAAACAAAAGCCCCCAAAGAAACACAAAAATAATCAACCCACTCCCCTGTCCCTGCCCCCCTTATGACATTGTGGTATTTCACAGCTTCAGTATTAGCAGTTCTAATAAGTTATTTGCATAAAGAGAAAAAGTTTTGCCTTTTAATTATTTTTCTTTCTTTTCAAAGCAGTCTTCCTTTCACTCAGTAGAGTTCTCTTTCTCTGTCCCATCCCTGTAAGGAAATACAATTATATTTTGACATGCCTCTCTCAACTCTTCCTAGCCTTAAATGATGGCAATTCCATAGGCTGTAGCTCTCTTGTGATACTTCCCTGCTGTCAATTTGCCTTTTTTTTTCATCTAGTAAAACATAGTGGATTTGCTGCCTTTTTCATTATAAAAGTAATCTTGTTCATTAAGTATCCTTTTATTTAAATAATGATTTTTTTCTTTATTGCTTTCTCTCTGATCCATTTAAAAATCTGTCTTTTTTGGCTATGTTCAGAGGCTATGGATCTATAGCCTCTGAACATATTTTCTAGCCTCTGTGATAGTACTCTCTGATCACCTTCTCCTTTCAGGCATGATAAAAGGAGTAAAGGATACAATCAGAATTAGTGAGACTGGAACAAAATGTTGAGATTTCTGTGATGATAAGAACTCTGGGACCGTTCTCCAAAGGCTGCTCTCCTCTGGGTGTTTTGCATTTGCATACAGACACCATCTAAGCTTCCAAAAACCTCACCTGCCCTTTAATGTAGCTCTAGGAAGAAAGCCATTAAGAGCCAAGACTGCTAGCGGAGAGCATGTCAGGCTTCTGCCAGCAGCACAACTGCATCCCACCTAGTCAAGCATCTGACTCATGGTAGTCTGGAGGCTTTGTAGTATGTGATGGCATGACTAATGGTGTGGTTTCCTTATTTTTTGTTTCATCCTCTCTTTAAAAAGTGAGTTACATGCAGGGTGCCTTTGCCTGCAATGTATTTTTCTAACATTTTGTTTTGCCTTCATCTTCTCTCCTCTCCACAAAAAGAAAATTTTTTCTATATTAAATCAGGAGATTTGTGACACTCAGTTGCTGAGAACATTAATGCTGTTGTAGCAAACTGGTTCCCACAAAAGGTTTAACAAATAAAGTAGTTAAAATTTCTAATGTAATTTCTATGTTATATTTCTGATTACTTTTAAAGTAGGAACTGATATGAACAGGCCTGATGTTACATTAAATTGCATCTCAGTTTTACCCTAACCATTGTACATAATTTGAAGGCTTGCTACAACACAGAGAGTGCATTGGTTAGTCCACAGTTCTAAAATGCAGATCGTAATGATTTCTCTGCACCTTCATGAAAGGATGACGAACAACCAAATTTGTGAAAGATGGCAGTGTGACAGGAATATGACATATCTCAGAGAGGGACACTTTCCTGACTTTGCACTGCTGCAGTTCCATGATGCAGGTGCCCTGGATCTCTCACCACCACCAGCAGCAAAGAGCTGCCTTGCAGAATGGGAACAAAGGGAAAAATGGCAGACTTGTCCTGCTGTCTTTGTACATTCACCAGGGTGAGCAAGGAATCTCCCTATGGCAGATCTGCCTTTTCATGAAACCAGACTGCATAACAAATTTTCCTCTGAGACTTCCCAATCAGCAGACATGTTGAGAGAGTCCAACAATCAGAAATATGGTCTCTCTAAATTTCTTCCCATTTCAGCTCCAGAGGGTGAACTTATTCTCAAAACTTGGTAATATCCTGGGGAGCATTATGCCGTGTAGGACTCGGTAGAAGAAGGCTCATACTCTGTTTGTATTTGTGCTGGGTACTATCTGTAAAACGAAGCAACAGCCTACAGCAATAAACAGCAAACTTTCTAGACCACCAGCTCTAAACACTTTGAACTGACCAATCTGCTATGAAAACAGCAGTGTTTGTCACAAATATTTGCACATATTTGTTACTTCAAAATTACATGCAGCTGAAAGACTATTGATTTTCTTTTTTCTATGCTTGTTTTGATTCCCTAGAACAATATATTGCACATAATGTTTTGGGGCTTGTCCCTTCTGGGAGTCCATGCTTTTTCAGATCAGACTGAGTAATTTTGAAAGTTGTTGCTCCTTTATTGATTTTCTGCCCAAATCCATTTTGCTAAGTAAACTGATACAGGAAGTAGGGCTTGTGATCATCTCACAGACACAATAGCCAAGCCGTACTCCTTTCCAAAACTCCAAGGCTTTATAATTTTTAAATCTGATTTTTATTAGACCTAGGTGACCTGTAAAATAGGAAAACCTCAGATCTGCTGGGTAAGATGGAATAAAAATAAACAAGTTTGCAAACCCATTTTCCCTTGCTCCCTGCGTCCTTGGAGGGGCGAGTCCTTTGCAGTGAGCTTCTATTCCATCAACTCTGACACTCACCAATGACAAAATTCCCCCAGTCCCTTCATGTTTCATGAGGAAAGGCCTTTAGTCCATTTCCAGAAAGACGCAGCCTGCCCACACCTCTTCCCACAGCGAGCAAGCCAGCCTATTGTCCACTCCTGGGGACCTGCTGCCTTTCTGGCTCTTGAAGGTTCTGCTGAGCTGGGGGACTATGGTCCCTCATGGCATGGGTGCAGCCAATGCAGCTTTCCCTCCTCTCCCCTCCCACCTCATCAGCCCCAGTAGAACCCTCCCTGTTGCTCTGGCTGCTCTCCATTGCACTCCAAGGACAGAAGCTTTCCGTGGCAGGAAGGTCACTCAGGGAAGCGAAGTGGGGGAGCTGTACTTTTCACAGCCAGTGAGTTAGCATGGTCTGGTGAGCAGCTGTGCAAATGGCTGCTAAAGCACACCAGGCCCCTGTTTTCCAAAGCCTGGGCATACTCCTGAACCTTTTCTGCTGCTATGGTTCCTGCCCTGCCTGCTGGCACTGGTGGAGCTGTTGGTGCTTCGGTGCATGGGTGGAAAGGGGCACTAGGATGCATAGCCCTCTGTGGGCAGCAGGCAAGGCATCCTTGACATCAGGGGAGCAGCTGAGACCAGGGCTCAGTAAGTGGCAGGGGTTAGGTGCTTCTTTTCAATGTATATATATATTTTTAATTTTAATAATAGTGAGAGAAAGAGCAGTTACCATTCAATTTGCAGTAACTAAGGTCCCATTGTTCTGATGTCCCTGGCTTCTGTTCCTTTCAGAACAGAAGCATCTCACAGAGTTCTGTGCTCTCTGGGGCAGCTGTTGTAGGGGCTGACCCACTGAACCACCTTCACAGACAAGTAGTGTTCCCTTACCACGTTGCTGTGTGGTGGTGATTGAGCTTCTTTTTATGCTCGTGTGGAATACTTAATAAACAAACAAACCACTCATAGAGACTGGGGGGGATAAATATTCCCCCTCTGAAATGTAGTTAGCTCAAATGAGTTTGGATGGTTTATTTCCTTATGTTTACAAGGATATAGTGTATTGCATTTCTGTTCCTATGATGCCAGGTGCCAGCTCAGTACTTTAAATGCACTGCACCATTTTAAAGATAAACTCTGTAAAATTTCTGTGTGAAAGTTTTGTAATAATGTTGGATATTGATTTCTACATTTTATATGGTCAGTATAAACAGCCATGTATGTTACAATACTAAAAATACCCCATGCTACTGATGAATAGTGTTTTGCACAGTTACTGTATTTTCCTGGCTTACTTGGTGGAATAGTTCAAAGTTCTGAGATGTTTATTTGCATTCCATGAGTTGTGGTTTAGGAATTTCATTGCATTTAATTAATCTTGATTTTACCTACAGGACGGTTGAATTAGTTTTGTAAGCCTTCACTCATTTCAGATCTCCTGAATATAGGTATAATACTGCTGTTTTAAAATTCAAGTTGTATCAGGACCATTCTTAAAATTTATAGTGTTTTTGAATGATAAAATATATCACTAGGGATCCGTTTGATTTTGTGACCTGATCTTTTATATAAAAGACCGTAGAGCTTTCAGAGATATTTTGTTTAAATCAGTATGTCAAAGAGACCTTCATTTAGAAATTACTTGAATTGATGTTTTTTAATTATTTAAAAATTTTAAAAGCTACTAATCATCAGTTATTTAAATTTAACTAACTAAAATTTAACTTTAACTAACCACCAATAATGGTATGTGTATTAAAAATGTGTAAGATTACAATTCTTTCAAACCATGAATAAGTTCTTGGAAGTGGGGTGATAGGATTAAGTACCTTATTTTCAGACCTAAATCAATTTCTGCAATGTACTGTAGTAAGTCCCTTGTCTCATGACATGTATTTGAGTTTTTACCAAATAAGCGTAGCTTCTGCAAAAATAAGTTATTTATTGGAGATATAAAAACCATTTCTATATACCGTTGTTATCCAGCATTAATGGTAAGGGACATCCTAGCTTCTTTCATCAGCTTGCTTTTTGAAGTACTAATTTTCTGTAGGTTCACGGTTGAGATCTTGCCAGCCAAGTTTTGAGAAACAGGTTTTAAAATCAGTAAACTTATGCAATTACATATGCAGAATTGAAACAAATAATAAAATTTCTGTACATTGCAGACTAATTTAATAAAATAAATTTCCTGAATGAGCTGTCATGCGGAATGTACAGAAGTGCATAGCAGGCAAGAAGAGGTTTCTGAGAATGCACCAATTGCTTCTCTCAGTAGGTTTCCAATTGGCACACTCTACAGCTTTCTTTTAAAACAGCTGTTTAGAAAGCTGCTTGCTGCTTCAAAAGTTTTAAGCGAAGCCATTTTTAAAGCCAGCTCCATGGTTATTTTAAAAAAAAGAAAGAAACAAAACATCAGACTGTAACCTGAGAGAGTATAGTGGCTTTGTCTCAAGGATGGAGAAATCTGACTGGAGATAGTTGACAGCACCACTACTGTGTGGCATCTGACAAGAGAAGGTGAATATAGGTTACAGTCAGAAAGGATATATTTTACTTGGTGTCATGGGTGACATCTGTAGTTACAGGTATTTTGCTTTCAAATACATGTTTGCTTTTTTTGTAAGCTATATAGAAATAAAATAGAGACAAGAACATATTCTGAAGTAGAAATAACAGAGACGAGGAAAGGAGAGCATGGATTCCTAACACTGTTTTATAAGTGTGGGTGGACACAGAAAAGTATAGAGGAGGTGACTTTGGTGAGTGGTTTCAATTTAGGTGATTCCATAATTTCTTAGAACAGTTCTTTAGGGAACAGCTTACAGTAGGGTGGGAGGAGAACTAGTTTTTGCATTGCTATGATACTCTCCTGTAACATATCTGCTATGTATGGTCACAGTGAAGATTTTGCCCAGCTTCAGCAAAGTGGGGAGGAAGGAGCCCTAATTGTTTGCAGGCCAGGGGCAGAAAAGTTGTTTTTTCATCCACTGAAGGAAAAAGTAACATTACCTGTCAAAATTCTTAGCTAAGTCTTCACAGCTTCTCATTCCAATGAAAGCCTAAGCTTATCATCAGTGGGAAGTTTCAGTCAAATGAATGACACGGGTCTTTGCTTTGATGAAAGTCTGCTTATAAAGACTGCTTTTAGGGAGAAGGAAGATGGACTTGAGGTGGCCAGGGTCCAGCATCAGGTAGGTTTTTCCTTAGTGGCTGTGGAAGAGAAAATGATTGTGAAGCAGGTGGCTAGCTGGCACCTACTGGTTGGCCAC
Source organism: Pachycephala philippinensis (assembly GCA_013397055.1). Lineage (NCBI taxonomy): Eukaryota > Metazoa > Chordata > Aves > Passeriformes > Pachycephala > Pachycephala philippinensis. The sequence goes on from VWZT01000757.1 coordinate 117,339, forward strand.
AAGACTGATGTTTTTTTGATGTATGAGGAGGAGGTGGCCTGTGGTCACTTTAATATTTAAACATTATGATGTGTGGATTTCATACACTGCTCTCTTCTAATTATTACAAATGTGTTTGGCTCCTAATTTCTTTTGATATGATTATTCAAGAAGCAGTATAATGCCACAACATATTTAAGGACTTATGCTGCTTTTAAGTGTAATTCTTTTGGTGAAAAATGCTAAATTTTGATTTTTCTATGAATAAAATAAATTTTTGTCATTTTGTTTGCTTATGTATAGGACTGAGATTTTTATTAGTCATCTTCCTATTTCTTTGTGGACTCAGATTTTTATTAGTCATCTTCCTATTTCTTTGTGTACTGGCTGGCCAGCAAACATAAAATTTCTCTCTCACTCTTCCTCCTCCCCCACTTTAAATGCAGTGACAAAAGTATTCCTCCAAATCCAGGAGCTGTGTAGAACAACCATCTGCCCATCTAGAACAGCTTTCTTTTTCTATTGATTGCCAGCTTCACTCTTTTATAGCACAGACCATACTGCAACATTTTCTTTTCCAGATTGAAATTGCATTATTTACATTTTTTTTTCTGTTTTCTCAAGAAGTCATGAGAACAAAGCTGTGTTATGCATTGTAATACATTGGTAGAACGGACTTAGCCAACCCATTTGCATTTCTGAAATAAAACCCATGTCTTTGCATTCATTATTGCTTAATTTTGATAGAAAATATCCCAGAGAGCTATTTTGCTGGTAGTTCAGAACAGTCCATTCTAATTTACCACTGCAGCATCACAGGGATTAGTGACGTTGGACCTCAAAACCACAGTGAGTAGGATATGTAATATCCTACTGTGAACTACAAAAAATGTCCTACGTGATGACTCTTGATAAGAACTAGTGTTTGTCCTGAGCTGTTTGAGAGTCATCAGTATAGTATGTTAAAAGGGATAGAAACTGTAATACAGAAGGACATTTCTACGTTTCTAATGAAAATGGCCACTAAAAGCTGAATTTCCCTACTTCTTAAAGACTTCATTTCTATATTCTCTTGCAACTCTGTGTAGAGAAGCTAGACAGTATCTTAGAGCACCAGGTTGTGCCACTGTAGCCCTTGTGAGTGAACTGCTTTCTCTAGGCCAGGAGTACAAACCAAGCCAGGGTTAGGTAGACAGCCAGTTTGGCTTGGTGGATTTCAAGGTGGAAAACTTTAAAGTCCTGTCATGACCCTTGTCTGCCCCTACTACCAGCACCATGTCTTAGCTCGGAAAGCTTTTGGGTTCTGAAGGTCCACTGAAACCCAAATGCTCTTAGGCATCTGGGAGCAGTGGGGAAGGCAGTGATTTGTGCTGCAAAATGCTCTACTGTGCCAGGTGAATCTATAGTCAGAATGTCTGTTGTCAGGCAATGCCTGATGTGTAGAAACAAACACCAGTTTTCCACGAATTGACAAAAAAAAAAAAAAATAAATATCATTAAATGAAAAATCTAATTTCTTTTTTATAAAAAGCATAGTATATATTTAGGAAAAGCTAAGTCTCTTGGTATACTCTTAACTAACATTTTTATAGAGGCAATGGATAAATTCAGGAATACTTAAATACACAAAGTGTTTTTTAACCAGCAGTTCAGACTTTTATGAGAAATTGATTTATGAAGGTTACAAAACAAAACAATATTGTCACCAGGGAGTTGAATTCTTGTAGTTTATATGTAACAACCAAGCTGTATCAAGGCAATGTTTTACCAGATTTTGTATGCTTCTTAAGTATTATTAGAATTTATTTCTCATAGATATCACAAAATCCTTAAATGAAATTATATGACTAAATAAATTTTGAATAGCTGCTAATATTTGGTTTTGAACATTGTTAGCTTGCTTTGGGAATAGCGTGGCTGGAACACCCTTTGTGTTTTGTACACATGTGGTTTCCACAACTATGGTTAGGAGACAGCTCATTCAGTTTTATGTTAAAGCAGGTGTTTTTCTGGTGTTTATCCTCAGTTGTTCAAACTTATGTGTAACAGCAGAAATGGCTGCTAATCACTAGAATTGAGGAAACATAAAAAGCAGCCTAAAACTATGATTTTGATTGGACAGATCCATCAAATATCACCTTGAATTTGCAGTGAGTGGGAGGGTATGTACATTCCTGCATAAGTCTTAAGGATAAGTCTTGTGCAGGCCATGTAATTATGGATATTTATATCAAGAGTTGACATTCTGGAAATCCCACTGCTTTTTAACAGTAGTTTTTTACAGTCCAGTCCTTATATACCAGTATCAACTAGAACTATTAAGGAGAAGAAAACTTAAAAAACCCTCCAAAACCACCAGGAGTTTCAACTTTAAAGAATAGATTAATGAATTAAATGTTAAGCATGGCAATGTGTTTTTAAAGGCATAAATGTGTATGATTATACTGAAAATAATTGGAATGCGAAAATAGCATAATGATGTTGATCTTAAGGTTGACATTTAATACAGCATTTAAATGAGATAAATCAGTTTTATTTTGTATCTTGCGTATTTCATAGTAATTATTACACTTTAAAAATTGAAAATTCTTGTGGCGGTAAGAATTTTGGGCTTTGTTACATTTATCTGTAATCAGTTACAAGACATGTCTTTTCTTCTTTCATCCACCACATCTCTCTCTTTCCATCCTCAGCAGTTTTATCAATTCCTTGGGTTTGTTTTATTCATCTTCACCATACTTCTTCTAGTCCAGGAATATTATTTTTGCTTGCTGAAGTTTGTGGACAGGTGTAGCCAGCAAATGAAGGTATGTTGGACATTTTAGCAGTTAGTAATAGTAGTAAGAGAAAGTGTTACGTAATTCAAAACACCCTAACAAGCCAAATATGGCAGAACATTCTTTTAGCTAGCTAGCCAGCTGAAGACCATATCACCATGGTATCTTTTGTACCATTATTTCTGTTAATAATGTTTCTCATGCTATAGATAAACCTAATGTTATACGTGCATGTTTTGAATTACTGTAATCAGTCTGTGGATTTCCTGCTTTTAAGACTGAGGACTTGTCGCTGGACAATATCCTTTCCTTACTACCACCTAGTGCGTGGTATTTCATTTATAAAATGCAATGTCCCTCATCATCTTGAGTTACTTGCAACAGCTTTTGCCAAAGACTTATTTATCCCTAGCTGATGATATTACAAAGAAATTGCAAACAATTATTGATGATAAAAAAAGAAGTGAAAGGGAGCCCAGAAAAAAAATGGGATGGAGAATAAAAGCCCTGCAACCCATTTTGCATATTCACTTCTTAAATTTAGGATCTCATAACACTAGACTGTAGACTCTGCTTTAGTTTTAATTCTGTCTATAATGTATTTATATAATTCTTGATTAAAATTTAGTTCACCAAAAATTGTTATTTATGTCCAACCTGAGTTTTATATAAGTGATTTTTGTATTTCTTATCATCTACTAATATTCAAGTGAATATTTTAGTAACTTAATACCATTATGAGTTTCCACTCTCATAACTAAAAAATATCCAAACGTTGAGTAACTGTGAATAATAGAGACAAAAGAAATAATAGCAAGTTAGCAGCATTTTGCCCAGACATCTTTTGCCACAGATCTTAAAGAAACTGTGCACCTTGTAATGAGTTTTATCTGGAGCAATGTTCTCTGCTTCATAAAAGAAGCTTTAATCTTGACTTGCGAGCCTTCATGACTGATATTTTTCACTTTGTACTTTCCTCTGCTGCCAAGGCTACACACTATATTGTTACACATGAATGTATGTCTGGATTGAAAGCAAAATCTCTTTTGTTTTTTTGTGTTTCTCCTTTCATAGTTCTACCAGAAAGGTAAATGTTTATGCCTAATATTCCTCAAATAACTTTTTCTAACTTTGTTTCTCTGTGTCTATAAGAACTGAGTCAACTCAACTGTTCATGTTTTATCAGTTTTCTACTGACTTGCAAAGCTAAATGTTTATTGTGGAAACCCAAGAAATCTGACTATGTGTGTTTGATTGTTTATGCTCACATCTCTAGTTTACAATGACATGCACATTTGTGTGTACTGAAATAGTTATGCATAAATATATACATATTTTTTGTATTTAAATAAGCATACCCTTCTCTACTATCTTCTCATCTGTACTGCCCAACCCTAAAATCATGTTAAAATTATATAGTCTTTTTGATCTTTGATTGAGATATTTTATCTCCTGGCTCTATTAATAGTTTGTAGTTTGACATGAACATCTGCCTTTTTATTAATTAAAAACTTAAAGTGTGCGTAAGGCACACTTTTGTCCTAACATGTATTGAATAAAATAGAGCATAAAATAATGCCACTTAAGTCTTAATCAGAAGTCTACGTTTTGGTCACATAAACATAACACAGTGCATATGTCTTTAGAGTAGGTTTGTTTGTTTTGTTTTTTTCTACTAAGTGTATTTCAATGTTTATGAACTATTTCATTAATATATTTAGCTTATAACTGCATTTTGCTATTGCTTTCATGTAATGGTGAAAAAAATTTTACTTACTTTCATCAAGTAAAGCCATCAGTTTTCAGCAAATTCCAAAATCTAGGCATTACATATTCAGGTAATCTTGAATCTTTGTCTCTCTGTATATGTTAATGTTTGTATATATAAACTTACACATAAAAAGACCAAAAGTGTTTAATGGCAGGTTGAGGGCAAATGGTGGAGTGTTTAATTTTGTTTGGTAGGTTATCAATAGCCTGAGTCCAAAAAAATGATAGAAGGAAGTAAAAGACAGCTTTGCAAAGCAGGATGGCACAGAAAAGGGGATGACAGACTGGTTTACAGGGTTTATAAAGAACATCAAAAGCTGTATTTGTGACTTTTATTCAAAATTTTTCTTAAGGTTTTGCAGAGAATCTTTACTTGCTTATTGTACTGTGATAGTTTTTCAGGATCTAATCTTTTAATGTTTTATTTAAATTCTGGGCTGATCCATTTTCGGTTTTGACTGGGATGTGTCGTGTGAAGTGAATACATACAGGTAACACCAAGATGGCCATGATCCACAGCTGAAGTGTGAAGAAAAGGTTTATTCCATTATTTCGCCGGCAAAACAGGGACACATACACGGCTAAGCTCATGTCATCTTAGCAGGGGCAAAAAGTGCCCAGGCTGTTTCCTGGCTCACATATCAAAAGGGTTTGGCACACGCACAGTTCTTCACAAGGCTGTGTTTTATGATCTCCATGCTTCTTATCTCCCTTCCCCCCTTACTAGGCCTGTGAACAACACTTTTTAGGGTTTTTTAAAGCATTCTGTTACGTGGCTTCTCAAGATAGACAGAAACAGTGAATTTTCCCAGACTGAATATTCTTAGCACTCCCCCAGCTGCAAGGTCATCTTGAGGGAAAACAATTCTAAAAAACAACTCTTTTTGCTCCCAAGCCTCCCAGTTTTAACCCTTTCCTCCCCAAATGTGTTAACAATAAACAGGAAAATAAGTTGTCAAGAACTTTTTGTTGAACTGGACCGAATAGATTAGTAACAAATTACTTGGTATAAGGTACCTAAATGTAAGTATAATCAATTTGTACTGAAATGAAGAAGCTAGATTCTCTATAATATTCTCTACAATACAAGCCATTCCTTTATTCCCAAGAACACGTAGTTTTATATGTCAATTCTTTCTTCAAATTCAGGCTGACAATGTATAATCTAGTTATGAATAGTTTGAAAGACTGGATCTTTTCCAACCCAAATGATTCTATGATTCTATGACTATATCATGTTACTGAAGCCAAACTGCTCAATATTAATTTAAATGTGAGCAAACCGTTTTATACATCCCAATATTACTATTTTGTTTTCCTTCAGACTTGTTGAAATGTAGATAACTATGCATATAACTACACTTGAGTGATACAATATAAGGAAAATTCTCTCTTTGGTTGTTCTGGAAAGGAATGGATTACACAAAACCATTAGGAACAACTAGAATTGTCTGTCTCCAGATTATTATTGTGAGTTTGTCTTGATTTAGGACTGAAAAATATGACAATTTGGTGGCTGATTTTTGACAGTTACAAAACCGAGAACCAGAAAAGTGATTGAATGGAGTTGTAAATGGTGTAAGCAGAAGAACATTTAAATATAGTAAAAGTTTGAAAATAGAAAAATGTGATTGATTTTGAGTCTAGCAAACAAAATAGTTGGTTGTGTCATTGTTTTGAAAGCTTTTCAAACAAGGTAGACTAGTCTAATTATCAGAAAAGGCTTGTTTTATAAGGTGGGAAAAAAAAATACCAGGCACTGCATACTGTACTTAGTCATTCAAACTTATGTGAGCTAATCTTCTGTCAAAGAGAAGCTTATGCCATGGTAAGGAATAGCAACAATATATATGTATAAGAAATCTGATCTTCCACAGATTTATTTTTGTCTTGTAGAAGGGCAGTACATAATGAAATGAAGCACTGTGACTTAATGCTCAGGAATGAGTTCATTCTTCAGAAATGCCTGAGTGTTTAGGGATTGCTGCACTCAAATTTCTCTTGAGATTCAAAACCCACAGTGAATAACATATATAAAGAATAATGTTCCTCAGTTCTTAACATTATACTTTTATGGGTGAAAATGCAGCTTCTCTACTGTGTCTTTTGTAGGAAAGCTCTATGGAGGGCATAAAAATTGCATTCATGCTTCTGTTAAAACAAAAATACTTGTAAGGGAATTCTTGTTTGTTTTTTGGTTTTTTTATTCTCCAACTGTGACTGAGCATGACAAGCTGGATAGAATGACGAAGCTGGTTTTGGAAGGACGGGGAGGAAAAGACAATGAAAGAGCAATGATAAAGCTTAAAATGGAATATGCCTCATGCGCGGGGGGTACTTGTTTCTCATTCAATATATTTAGGATTTTATAGGGGGTTTTCTTTGGGTTTTGCTGGGGGTTTTTTGTTGTTTAGTTTTGTTTGTTTGTTTATTTTGATTTTGTTTTGGTTTTGTTTTATTTTAAATCTGTTTAGGTGTTTTATTTCACAGAAGTCTATATAGACAGGAGAGAGAAAGGTGTCCATGTCTCCTGTCTTGTACGTCTCCCTTTCTTCTGTCCCAGAAATCTATTTCCTTTCTGCATATTCACTACTTCACTACTACCTTATTGTCAGACTTTCTACTTTCAGACAAGAAAATGCATTTGTCAGATGTGTTCCAAACTGTTAAGGAAAATGTCTGAGACTGAGTGGGGGCTATGTAGGGAGTCAAATGGAGCCCCGCTTGCTTCACTGGAGCTGCCCTGCTGTGAAGGGACGTCAGTCTCAGTAGTTAAAGTTTCAGGTGTTGGGAGGATGACTTCTGGAGTGGCACCTGGATGGTCAGACAGGAACATTTCCTTAATAAGATTCATTGCTGAGCCTGTTTCTCTTCTAGAGTTTGCAGTGCTTTGTAACTCAATAAATCATAGGTAATTAAATATTCTCATTTATTGGCTACTTGAATTCACACTGATTATGTAATTAGATGTAATGCCACAAATCATTGTACAAAAATGGGCAATAATCTAAAGATAAGGAAAAGTCCACAAACGTTTACAAGATAATGCATAGACATAAGGCTGTGGGATGAACTGTTCCTCATTGCTCTATTTTGCATTTTCTTGGTATTGTGTACTTCACTAAAAAACCCTAGCATTCTGTTAAGAATCTGTATGTCAGATGTCATAGAAATATCCAGAAAAGCAAAAATACTGTGGAAAAAGAGATATAAGATTGTCCCAGTGATATTCCCCATTAGGAAGAACTGTATAAAATTTTCCCTTTTGGTTACTAATTGCAGGTATGAATCTTGAGCATATATGTCTTTTGATCTCTGGCTGTGGGGTCACTCTTCTTCAAATTTCAGGTTGTGAACACACTTGATCTCTTACAAAGAGCTGTAGAAGATCACAGTGTCCCTGTATTGTCAGTATCTTTCATACACTTTTATAATTGTTACAATTTGGGCTTCTTATTTCATCTTTGATCTACAAGTTAGGTCTTCTACAACTGAGTGTAAATGAGCAATGGTGATAGGTTCTGTGCTGGTCTCATTTGCTAATATGAAGTTTATTTTAAAAATTTATGAAATGCAAGCCTTCTCTAGTCAATAAGCATTATTCATAACTTACTCTATCAACTCTGCAGAGTACTTTCTTTGATAATTTTGCATTGAAATTGTAATGTTTTCCAATGTATGCTGGATGTATAATGTTTGTCACTGTGTGAAGTCTATCTTACATAAAATTTTTGTGTGCGATTTAGAGTTTTTAAAATGGTCAGATGTTTGAAAGATAGTCAATAGAAGATGATGCTGTAGCTGGAATAATAATCATAAAAGATAATGTGTTGTTTTCCCCCCTCACCCTCCTTTTCTCAAGAAGGAGAGCCCTTTATTGTTGCTAACACTAATGTCTAGAAGAAAGGATTTTTAAATCCTATGCGTCTCTTTCAGACACTCATCCTTCCTCTGTATGTCTAAAGACACTCTTTAAGGACCATGAGTCATGAATTACTTACGATATAATGCCATGTAATATTTTCCTGTTTTGTCTCCTTTCACTGAAGAAGGTGAATTGGTTCCCAAATCAGTTCTTATTGCAGTGCTCTGGCTTTTAGATGAAGCCTAAAAACCAAATTTTGCAGGTGTTTTCATATTAAGAGGTCATGGATTTTGCTGACAATTACTCCTTTTTGCAAGATACAGTGATTTGTTTCTTTTATGCTGAATGTTAAATTTTACTATAGATTATACTCAGAGATAAATTTAGTCAGTCTCACAGTTTAAAATAAATGTAAACCTTCAGCATTAATATTAGCTGAATAACAAGAGTTCAAGAGTCCAGAGTTTCTTCAGGAGATGCTGGGCATTGAAGATAAAGCAACACTGATTATAGTGTTGAAACTGTGAAGCTTTCTACTAGGGTATACCAAATCAAACATAACATCAAAATAGTTATATAACTAAATTTTTGACATAAAAAAAGTTTGCATAAGAAGAAGAAATATTTCTCTTTAGAGACAGATTTTTATTTGTAATATTTCAGTATACTTTCTTGGCTTTATGTAGAATTTAGTCAAGAATTTAATGTAATAAAACATGATGCTGAAATATTTTAGTTTGGATTTAGGTGCTGTCATGGTAGGAAATACTGTTAACTTACAATATATCGTGACAGATTGTTGTTCATCATATTTTAGATATGTAGCTCATCCCGAGATATTTTCTCTTCCTAAATACGGCAAACTGTAATGTCTCTGTTTCAACTTGTTTTATGAAATGTGAAATGAATGTGGAGAATAATTTTTATCTTTGCAGGAAAGTAAAAGCTTTTTTTTTTGCGTGATGCTTGTATAAAGAACCTTAAACTCAATACAAATTACTTCATTAAAATAGTTGCTATTAGTTTCCCCTCAGTGAAAATACACTTCTAGAGAATAGAGGAACCCCATTTAGTGCTGTTTTCTCTCAGGCTTGTATTCATGATTTAATGAGGGAAATAAAAGTTATAACAATAGTAGATCTCAAATGTATGCTTTAGATCTGATGTCTATGTGTCCAGATATCTGCAAAAAACCAAATTTAAGCTGACTTTTATTTCTTTTTCCTAAACCCATTTGAGGAACACTCACATAGAATAACAATAGCAGATTTCATATTTAGGAAAAATGCACTTTCAATTTAGTTTATAATGATGCTTTAGGAGAAGCTCCTGTTATTAAACAAGTCAGTTTGATTTCTTTTCTGACTGCAGTTTTCAATTAAGAATAAAGTGTTCTATTCATGTGCCAAAGGAGAGGGAGGTAAGGGAAGATGTTTTCATTCGCAAACAATAATGTGAGTAAGCACTTACAGGAAAACAATGTATTGTACCCGTATGCAAGTTATTTTCTAGGTTGAAATAAACATAGCTACCTTGATTAAAGATGCACTTGAAATGCTTCCTGTCACAAAAATTTTCGAGTTCTGTTTTTGTTAAATAGTTTGAAAGTGTGTGTATGATAACAAAGTAATAAAAAACATTTTGACTTGACTTACGCTAGTCAGTAAAAAGATTGTGTGTTTTATGCAGAAGAAACTATCTGAATGCTTTCAGTACTATTTTTCAGATGGGTGTTTTCCTACCTTTGAATGTTTTGGTCTATTAGTAGGTCATAAAATAAAAATTCATTCTAGCAGTAAAAAGTTAAGTTGCATTGTATCTGTCGTAGTATCTGTATCATAGTATTTGCTCCTTATCCATACCTCTCCTCTCTCTTTCTACACAGGTAGAAAGATTGTAAGGTGGAAAAGTAAGAGAGGGACTTCTGTTCAGAATCCCTCGATGTGTGTATGTCTCAGCATAAAGGAAACCTGTATGTATTCTAAGTGTGAATTTAATGAATGTAGAATGAAAGTTGTATTGTAAGCACTCTCACCTCCATACCATAGAGTTTATTGGGTTTTTTGTTTGCTTGGTTTTGTTTACGTTTTTTGGTTTTTTTCCTGGATCAAGCTTATTGTAGAGGCTAGGGGATTAAAGGTGTTCTGACTGGAACTTAGGAACAAAAATACAGACAAAATATCATGGGAAGAAAGACCTAAACAAGCAACCTTAGAAAAATAATGTAATGTCTTCTTACTTACAATCATTTAAATATTAAAAATTAAAGTTCATTAAAAAGCCTTAGTAAATCCTTAGTTGAATTAGAAGGTGTATTCTCCTACTTCAGAGGGCTGAAAATTTTAGATTAATTATTTTTGCAGAATTTCTGCTTTAAAAGTTACTTTTTGGTTTAATCAGCGCTTCTCCCTGACAAGCCATTCACTGTGACCAGCACCAGCTGAGAACGAGCCCTTTTACTTTCTCCCCCAAAGTGCCAAGCTGTCCAATGATCTGTAGATGTTTAGCACTGTTTGCAAGTTTGCATTTTGAAACCTAACCAGTAAGCTGTGAATACTCCCACACAAGTTCTTAAAACTGAGAAACTAAATACTTGCTCAGATATGCACTGTGTTGAATGAGGAGTAGTAGGATTCCTCAGAATAAGAATGGAAGAAAAAAAAAATCTCACATAATTTGTAAGATAGCCTCTGGAAAAAAATATGTTAATCTAGCCTACTTAGTAGAAAAGTAATTAAAATTCCATAATATGTGATCTTACCTCTTTTTATAAATTGCTTTTGTAAAATATCTTCCATTTGCTTCCTATGAAGGTGTGTTTCATGGATTGCATCAGGCAGAGGCACCCTGCCTGTCTATCCAAACACCACAATATTCTACTCAAACCTCTTTCGCAACCTGCAGTGACCTATTGTTCATTTTATGGCTTTCAGCTCCTGGGAGGAGTAGGTTAGAGACCATCACAGAGGGGTGTTCTGTGAAAGTGGTAACATTGATTTAGATAATTGCAATTTATTGCTTTTAAGGCTACTCTTCTGACTTTTTTGCACTTTGCTAGACCAGGAACCACTAGTGACAAAAGCTCTAACTTTTCCTCTGATTGCAATGCATGAGAGCTGTTCCTCTTCTGCTTTTGTAGAGAAGTCCTGTGATCTTCCAGAAGGGCTTTCCTAGGACAGTAGGTAAAACTTGAAAGGATTCATTGCACAGGGTACAAACTTGTTGTCTTTATTATGGTTCAGTTCAAACCTTGCTTGGTAATTAAATATAAGGAATGATAAATTAGTAAGACTAGACATCATTTGCAAAAAATCATATCTGGAAATGGGACTTCTGGTTCAACAAAACATGGAAATTGTTGTTTGAACATGTCTATGAGCTTGTTTCAATCCTAAAGAATATTCTCCAGAAGCAGATATCAGTGGATTATTTCAGCATTCCTCTGTAAGTCACATGTCTGAACATGGAGTCAGAAGGTTTGAGCAGTGCTGAAAATTAGCTGAATCTACATCTTGTTCTTTTCAAAATGTACAGTAATAAAACAGTAAAAAACTGCAGAGATTTATCTTCCTCAACTACTTCATTACAATTTTGTTTGTTTTCGGAAAAATGAACAAACAAGAAAAAACCTGTGGGTTTTTTGTGTCCATTTTTTCTGAATTGATTTACTCAGAAATAGTAATCATATGGAATCTGTTTCACATGTGACTTTAAGAAATGTTGCTATGCTTCAGTGGATAAAATAGATAAAGGTGTTTTTGTTATTACATAGGAATTGTAAGAATATAGTGTAAACTATTTTATTTGTTTAAGAGTAGAATCTATTTTAAGGGTTTTGTTTTTGATCTAAAAATAAGCTGTCATGAATATAAAATTGTACCTGCTTTTCATGTGTGGAAATTAGAATCCAGCTATTTCATTATTTCTTTTACAAGATTTTCTTTCAATTTTTATGCTCTGTGGTCTCCTCTTTCTTCAGGGAATGAATACTAAATATTTTTATGCAAGATTAACACAAATAACAGATTTCATTCAGTGGTTAATAAATTAACTAATTGTCTTTTGTTTTTATAGAGTTCTGTGTACTTTTGGTAAAATGAATGATCTTTTAGGAATAATTTAGTCACCTTAGTAAAGGCTTTAGATCTTTTAAAAGAAAGCACACCACTGAGGAGAAGGTCTATAAATTTGAATAAGGTGAAATTCTAAAGTCTTTACCTTGCCCTGTAATTTTTATTTCTCATGCATCTCTGGGCAAAAATACTATCTTTTTAGAACCTTAATAATGGAAATAAAATGTGATTGTGCATAGGTTATGACTCTCAAAAGAATTTATAACTTCTAAATGTATTCTTCGGACAAATGCTTTGATTATATTTTCCCTGTCTAATATTCCTACAGTGCGATCATATATTAGTATTCAGAGAGCTTATTGTATGATTGTACATGTAGCTAATTATCATGCATAAACTTTTGTTTTGTGCTTGACAATCCCTGAAGTATCAGTGCAGAGGCAGTGTTTTCTAGACAGCCTCTCATGGCACTTTGGCTCTTATTTACTATTTTGAAAAAAGAGATATTTTAAGCTATATTTATTTGTGCAGGGTATAGTATGAACTGCAAGGGAATTTTCCCCAAACTTTACTGGGATTGCCTACCACTTGTTTGCAGTCTGCAGCTTCCAGTACATTTATTTTCCTGTCAAGGTCTATATTTCCTTTCTCTCCACCTTCTTTCCCCCTTCCTCCCACACGCTTGACCCCAGCGTTTTGGAACCAAGATTTGAATGGTAAAAGTACATTGTCACATTTAAAAAAAAAAACAACAGATCCTTTTGGCTAGCACTTGAAAAAATTAATTGAAATTTGAAAAGGAAAACTTCTGAAAATAATTGGGAATGCATAAAACAATCTTTGGTGTTTGGGTAGTTATACCATTTAACTGAAGCTTACATTTGTGAGTGAATATTTGTGGGTTTGTATATATTAAAAATATTAACTGTATGAAAATGAAAGATGCGTTGATATGGTATTAGTAATACAGGATAAAGAGGTTTTAGAGAGATGTCAAGCTGACTATTAAGGAAAATTAACTGTTATGATTAAATGTGACATTTAAGTATATTTAGATGAAGTCATTATTAAGACAGTCAAATAACCTTAATTCTGATCTTTTTTAGTACTATTTAGCGCCATAATCACAGTTGTGATATTGCACTATTTCTGCAGATTAGATTAAAACAATTTCAAAAAGTGTCTTTGTTGCCTTTTCTGCCCATTACCTCATTTGGCAGATATTTCCCGTGTGATATTTTATTACTTTTCTGTATCCACTGTAGAGATGTTTTTGAGACTTACAGCCTTCTATTGCTCAAACTCCTGGTGTTTCTAGAGGTTTTTTAAAAAATATCCATGACAGAGTTGTAATCGCCTTTAGAAGAATTATATTTTTTAGGAATGAAATTGTCCATGATAAAGAATTCATTTTAAGTTGTAACTATCTATCATAAATACTTATTTTAGAAGTATAAAAGCTATATATATTTTTTGTATAAGTAGTTTGTATTCTAATGCATGTTATGGTTAATAATTTATAAAAATCATTTAGAATTGAAAACAGATAGTAGATTTCATCAAAATAATCTACTTTGACTCTAAAGTGATTTTATAGAAAATATAAATATTTTGGTTAATCTAAAAGTTCTAGCACGTTCATTTAGAAAGCATAGTCATAATTTGAGGACATTAGAATTTAAATCTGTTTCTAAATGCTTAGTTGACCCACCTCTAGATTATTGCTCTAAGTTATAAGAAAACAGTACAGGAAAGAGTAAAGTATGCTGTCTACTGCTTGCTGGTTTGTAGAAGATATTGCAGAGGATTACTGAATTTTTCATCTGTGAGAATTCAAGGCTTTGATCTGAGTAGTTAAATATTTGTGAATAAAGTCTGTACCAGTTTGTAATTAATATTAATTCCAACTATGAGGATTGAAAAGCAGAAGGATAATATTAGTCAGCAGTTGTAAGAAAAAGAGAAGCAATATTAATGCAAGTTCTGCCTACTGTCTGCATATTAATTATTTTGAGGTTCTCACAATAAAAATAATCCCTGGTAGTAGAGAATCAGGGCTGAAAGTTAAGCAAAATAGGTGGTGCTGAAATGCCATGTTATGGAAGATATTTTTTAGGTAAATGGTATTAGTGAAATAAAATAATATAATAGAACCTTTTTAACCACCCTGAAAACAAAAGAATATAATTAAGGATTTCAGAGTTAGGAAATATCAGAAATAATTCTAGCTGTATATCTCCTTATATTGCATCTTTCCCCCTTGCGTTTATATTTAATATATTATTCTGTATGTATGTAGTATTTCCATGGAGACTTGTTAGGTTTTTTATTTTTTTGAAACTCTCACTTTATAGGGTATGCAAAGTTCAAAGAGTAAGCACTAATTTTTTTTTCTTTTGATTACTCTGCACATGACTGATTCCTCATTCATTTGTAAGTATTATGTTGTGCTCTAAACATAGAATTCTTATTTTGCCTTACCTTTCTTTAATAATAATTATCTTTATGGTTCCCAAAAACTCCACGATCCTAAATTTATTTTTATAGTATCATGAAAGGTGAAATTCCCGTTTCCATCCTTACTCTCATAGTAAGTGACAAAGTATGAGTGGTGGAATTTTAAGTCTGAAGTATCAACTAAAGATAAAGATTCCTTCTGGAACAGTGAATATTTACAAACAGTTATCAGTATGTAATTTCAGTATGCTCAAACACAGCTCCCCTGGCTTTAGTTCCAGGTAGAGCATTTCTCTACATTAGATCCCTTGGTCTAATTCAAATTCCCTTGTTTTGTTTGTGGAAAGATACCAGTATTAATGTCTGACATCCCGGAAGTTTTACTTGTAAATTCATTAAAGTATTTTGGTTTGTTTCTTCTGCTGAAATGCAGAAGTAAAAGAAAGGATAGAAACAAAAAATTCAATACTTGCTGCAGTACAGAAAGGGTTTTAAACCAATGCTGTGGTAATTAAAGTAACCAATTCTTCCAAGAAATTGAATTTATCAGTTTTCAGTACGTGGTTTTATGTGTGTATGTTTTACATATTAGTTTGAAAAATTCCATTTTAAAAGTAGGTTAATGAAGAGACTTGAGCTTTTTCAGTGCTTGATATAGGCGACATGACATACACATATCAGTCATAGATGAGTCATTTGACTTGAAAGAAAATAACCCGACACTTGCAAAGAAACAGTCACAGAACTACTTAATATTCCTTGATCTTTGTTTTGAAGTTTTGCTTTGATGTATATTCAGGCCTGTGAGAAATGTTGCCAGCTAATGCTTGTACTAGCTTTTCCTGTAATTTGCATCGCAAATTGTATCATAGACTTACTCGGAGTGGGAGGGAGGTCCTCTTGTCCAATCCCTTGCTCATAGCAAATCCAGTTAGATCTGACTCTGTAGGTCTAGCCCCTGTCAAATTTCAAACGTTTATAAGAACTCAAATTCTTTAATTCTCCACTATTTGACCATTCTCCTGTCATTTTTTTCCCTTAAACTTAGTCAGACTTTCCTGTCTTGTATTTTATATCTACAGTCCATTGACTTAGCTCTGTGAATATCTGAAAACCAGTGAGCTCGACACTTACTTGAATTCAGCAAAGGAAAACAGGAAATTGTAGAATCATAGAATCCTTTAGGATAGAAATGACAGCTGAGGTCCTAGGTCCACCATTAATCATGTCCCTAAGTGCCACATATACATGCTTCATCTGAACTGCTTCACATATCTACTACAGATGAGCTCTACCTCCTCTTTAATAACTTGACTGTCTTTCTTTTACTGTAACGTTAGCTTAGAGTAGCTTACAGGCACACGTTCATGCAATAGGTCAAGTTTTATCAGTTAAAGATACCTCTTGCTCCAAGAAAGAAGATATCAAGCACTAATAAGAGAAGCTAAAACTCTGTGGTGAAAGTGTTCTTATGGAGAAAACCATATAGTTCAACAAGATTGACTCATCATTATCATCATGTGAGTAACAGATAAAAGAGAGCCTGCTTAGGATAGATAAAACTTAGGTCAAAAATTATCAACAGTTGAGAGGGATAGAACACCTCTCCTATGAGGAAAGATTAGTAGAGTTGGAGTTCTTCATTCTGGAGAAGAGAACGTGGCAGAAAGATGCAATTTCAGCTTTTTAGTACTAACGAGTTCTTATAAGAAAGATGGAGACCCTGTAGTGGTAAGACCAGAGATAATGGTCTTGAGCTACAAGAGGGTTGATTTAGATTGAACTTAAGGAAGACATTTTTTACAGTAATGGTGTTGAGGCACTGGAACAGGTTGTCCAGAGAAATTGTGAGTGCCCTATTCCTGGAAGTGTTCAATGTTCAAAGTGAATGGGACTTTGATCAACGTGGTCTAGTGAAGAATATCCCAGTCTGTGGCAGGGCCTGGTGGACTAGGTGATTGTTAAAGGTCCCTTCCAGCCCAAACCATTCTATAATTTTTTTGTCCTCGTTGCACTTTGCTGTGTTCTTTCTATTGAAGACACCCGGTAATGCTAAAAGCCTCTTGTTTTGATTGAAAGCTGGAATCCCTTTTTTTGGCACAGGGTATAAAATGCCACTTGAGTATTACTCTGTTCAGAATCTTAAGATCTGCATTTATTTGTTATCATCAAAAGAAAGATATGGAGATAAAAAAAGTAAAATTCTTATGAAATTTCATGCTATTTCTGAGTAACCCATTGAAAAAAATGGAAACCATTCTAAAGGGCATGGCCTGTCTCAGTTACTTTTATATAATACAAATATGCACATTTTTATATTTCTAATTGAAATCTTAAACTTATTATTGACATAGCAGTCAGTCACTGGAATAGATCAATGAGAAGACAGTTTTCATTCACTGTGCTGTTGCTATGGGGTTTTGTTTCAGTTTTAAAACGTGGTATGTGAATGGAGAGAGAGGCTCCATTTTCTGCCTTGTTTTGACCAGAGTATTAGCTGGTCCCTGGATTTTTTTTCCTTCTTTAGGCATGCCCTGTACATTTTCTCTAAAGTGACTGTTTCTGAGGTTGAAAAAGTTACCTATATTAGTCATAAAAGACCTCCCAGCTGGTAAGAAAATGAGGAAGGATTAAGCACACCCTTGTCTGCATTCCTCATCACTTCATCTTTCTGCTTAATAAAACACAAACGGAATAGAAGAGCAAAGATCCCATAATAGTTTAGAAGTAGAGCACTGGTTGAATTCTTTGCCAAATATGCCAAACCTTTAGCTTTTATATAATTCCCTGTGATTGATATTAGATCCTTTTGTGCGTTACCTGCCTGCTGGAATGAAGTCTGGCATACAAAAGTGGTGGTTTGACATTAATGCAGCTTCGGAGAAATTAGATTTTCTGTAAAGTTTTAGCAGCACTGAAGATAAATACAGAGGGTTATAAGCAGTGTAATGATCTTCAAATCTGCAGCTTCATCCTATCCTGTATCCCAGAAGGCTAATGTAATTTCACAGGAAAAGGTACCAAGATACATCACTTATCTTTCTCCTCCATGGATATGCTATCAACTCTGATGTAATACATTACAATTATAATGAAAAGAATTTGTCAGTCAGGAAGTAGATAGAAGCACACATTTGGAGGCAGAAAGGAAGGAAGAGAAGGAGAAATACAATCATGTTGATGCAGAGATTTTTTACAAATTCTGACATGCATTTAATTTATTAAAATCTCTGCTTTGAAGTATAAATAAAAAGCACAAATTCTGTCATTGATGTTATCATATTGATTTTGCTAGCCTTTTACTTATGCAGTATTAATGTGAAGACTTTTCTGTAAAGTAATTGTGTAAAGTAAAGGAATTTTGAGTTAATCAAAGTATTTAAATACAAAATGTAAAAGGAAAAAGTCTCAATGGTTTTAAAAGCTGTGAATAGATTACAGCACTGGTATGAATTAATTGAAATGTAAATTTTCACTATGACAGAAATAAGTTCAAAGTCACAGCAGCTCTTCTCATCCTCTTTTTTCTACCAACTTTACTGGTCATGTTTAGGTTTTTTAAGGAAATCTGTAGAGATTCTAAATAGCTAAATATTATGATTAACAATTTTTTTCTCATTATTTTGTATTTTCAGGTAACATGCATTTGGAACAGGAATGAATACAGGTCAGGCAAAAAAATCTTTAATATCCCATCTAGGCAGTTTTTTATGTAATTGCAAGTCTAATATCAATATGCCTATTTTCTCAGTATAATACCTAAATAATACATATTTTCTCAACAATGTATCTAATACAGAATCTGTTTCTTTGGTTTCACAGTTACTGGCTGTTCATATTCAGTGTTTCTTTCACTTCCTAGTCACTTTGATTTTTTTTTTTTTTTCTTTTTTTTCTTTAATGGCCAACAAAAGCAAACCCCTTATTTTTTGGCCCTAATGGTAGAAATCAGACCACGAAATCCTACTACTCTTCTTTTTTTTTTTGGCAATTGTTTCTAGATTTCAGTTTTAAATTGTGTTCTGTATTATGTGAAGTTCCAGTGAGCACTGGCTGCACGAAACCTAGAAAGTAGTGCTCGTTCTGAAGTTGCAAACATCATAAAACTGTTAAGGGTTTTTTTTGGCATAAATTCCGTCTTAAATCCACGATTTCTTAGGAGCTATTGGAAAGAGGTAAATTCTAGGATATTTGCATGTATTTGGGCTGTGCGAGTTCTGCCCACCTATATCAAAATTTATTGTCTCTACTAATTTTGAGAAAGTGCCAAGAATCTGTATCTTCTCAGTGACCATTAGAAATATTCAGTAAAAGAAGTCTTTAAAATTGAGAAACAGTTTTCTTGGAAGGAGGTAATTGAATGATTTCCGTCTGCTTGTTAGGTAGATTTTTAGTTCCATTTTAATGTGAAGGTACAAAAAGAATATAGATAAAACAATTTGATTTATACATTTAAAAAGGAATGATTAAATTTGATTTTGCGTAGTGGAAACAGGAGCATTTGTATCATTCTTCGATACTAGCCACTTTGATAGCCCCTGTGTACTCCAGTTATTTTCCTGCTGGTAAAATGGAAGTTCTGCTATGAGCATTTTTCTTTCATTTATGGAATTGCATATACTTAATTATAGTTTAACTGTGCTCAATTATTGTTATTATTGTTATCTCAGAGACTCTTTGGAAGCTAAAGAAACACCAGAGTCCTATGTCAGTATTTAAAATAAACAAGAAACTTTAAGTAAGTCTACTTACTTTGGTGTATGTAAAATACAGTCAGTGCTTATAGACTGTGACATTTTAACTCAGATTTTTTTTTTTTTCAGAGTAAGAAAGGTTTATAATCCATAGGAGGTAGGATAGGAGGTCAATGAGAAACTGCAATGATTTCTGTTGTCTTTGGGTCAGGCTCCCTAGATCTTGGAAGTCACTGCTTAGAATCTACTCCAGATCTATTTCTGAGTAGTTGAAAGCAATATCTGTACCTAGATCTACATAAACTTTGCATAAACATAAAGCTTTAACTTTGAAATTTTCCAGTTAGGATGATTAATGAGTTGCAAAAATGCCTTCAGGGAAAAGATGTCCTACATTAGTGGAGAGAGAGCCAGTCAAGACGTCTGTTTAGCTTAAAGCACTACCTGTCTTGAAAGGCAAGACTGTTACCTTTCAAGTACTGTTCTGCATGTCAAAAACACTGAAGTCTAGTAACTAACTGTAGCCGAGTGAGGCTGACAACTAATTTTGAAATTATATTTTAAGTAAAATTACATCTAATTGTGTGCACATAAATCTGTGAAACCTCAACTTTTTGAAGCAATAATGGATTCTTATTTCTGAAAATTAATTATAAGGATCTTTTTCATCAGTCCATGAACATGATGTTTTTAACTTTCTCTGATTAATTTTCATACAGGTACAGTTCTATAAATAATAGGAAATATGTAATAAAAATAATCCTCTACAGAAATTGCTTTCCTCTTACCATATTTTTGTTGTGTTTTGAGATTGTTTCTTTCTGTATTTACTTATTCTTGTAATTACACAAATAACTTCGTGTTATTTAGAAATTATTTGGATTAAAATGTTTGTTTAGCACTTATTACAAAATTACTGAGGCCAATTGCATTGCTCTGAGGCCCAGTGGATTGCTTGGAAATGTGCCAATATGAATAAATATCTTTTAAGTTAAATTTATGGAAGTTAATGAGATGAACTACCCTACTTTAATACTCAGGCCTGAATTCCTTAATGTCTTTCACAAGCCTCAGTTTCAAGACAAAGAATTTTAGAAATGTTACAGTTATTTCAATTAATAAAACATAGTATTGATGCTGAGAGAATAGTTTTTGTCTTAGGTATGCTTCTGAAATACCAGCTAGTCATACGTAGCTTAAATATTTTGGAAAGCTAAGCATTCTGTTATGGAAGCTGTCTAAATGTTTAGTTCATGAACTGAAAGATTTTAACTTATTTATTGTTTTAAAATACAGCTTTCACTTTTAATTCATATCCTAATAAATGTATCTGCAAATAATCCCAGTATTAAAATAAAGATACTCATTACACAAGTCAAATCTTAGGTTTTTTGTTAACAAAAAATTTGCTCCTAGCAAGTATTTTCATGTTTGGTGGTTTTGAAAGCATTTAATTTTTTTTTTTCTGCTAACACCAAAGATTATTTTTGTACTGTTTGTTAGATGGATTATACCATTAATCTGGTTAAGTGCAAAACATTTAGGAACACATTTGTAGATATTATTATCCGAAGAGCTGTTGTGCAAGACTGTATTACCTAATTTTGTGGGTACACTACAAAGATAAACTATTTTTAATCTATTAATGACTGGGTGAATTTTTCAGCAACAAAAATTTCAAGGCTGACCATGTAAATTACTTTAACTAATATTCTAATTCAAAGACACAGTGGTCATAATTTTCATGCAAACAATCATAATTATCTAGACAATATTTATTTTGCAGGATTGTTTAGTACATTATTATAATCATAGAATCATTAAGGTTTGAAAAGACCTGTAAGATCAAGTGCAACTGTCAGCTAGCATCACCACCATGTTCACCACTAAACCTTATCCTCAAGTGCTATATCCACGTGGTTTTTTAACCCTACCAGGGATGGTGACTCTACCACTCCCCAGGGCAGTCTGTTCCAATGCTTTTAAACACTTTCCAATTTTTTTTTTTTCCTAATATCTAATCTAAATCTCCCCTGGAAGAACTTGAGGCAGTTTACTGTCATCCTGCCACTTGTTACTTGGGAGAAGAGACTGACAACCTCTCACTCCGACCTCCTTTTAAGTAGCTGTAGAGAGAGATAAAGTCCCTCCTGATCTTCCTTTTCTCCATGTTAAGCAAACCCAGCTGATAAACAAACCTCAGCTACTCATAGTGTTAGGTGGAAGATTTGGTATCTATCTAACTACTTTTTCACTGGAAAGTGATGTTTTTCATTGTGCAGGGATCATGTACAAGCACTCCTTTTAACTATGTGTTCTGTGAATGGGAATTTTTCAATTTTTCACTTTAGCTACTTGGATCATTCTGAAGGTTGTGGGTTTGTTAATGGTAATGTAACTTATTGATAGCTAGGAAAACTTCATGGTCACTGTACAGAGCCTTTTAATGGTGTTTTGCAAATAAAAAAGGTGACCCTAGTTATATTTGAGGGCTGAAAACTAAACTTGGTTAGACTGATTCTTTGGGTACAACATAAACTATGGCTCTTGAGCAAGACCTTCTACATGAACTGTCATAATATTCCGAGAGGAAGTAGTTCCTTTTTTCGTTCTTGTAGTTGAAACCAAATACACAACTGCAAAATTACCAAAAGTCATTATTTTGTTCTTAGAACTTCAGCACTTAGGAATTACCATGTTTCCTTTAACTACCAGCTGTAATGTCACATATCTGCCTATGAAAGCCATGAGTTAACACTGCTGCTTTGAAATGTTTCCTTTTGGGACTATGAAATCCTTAGAGCTTTCTACAGGCTGTTAAACTGTAGTATTACTCTGAAGATGTTTTGCATCATTTCACAGAATATAAAATGTGTATCTAGTCCATGTTCTCTAGAGTAGTTACCTCTCCAGTTTGACACATATTACAGTCTTTTCTGACACTGATGAATGACAGTTTTGCAGGAACTCCTTTTCATAGAAGTTGTAAAATAAAATGTCTGCCTTTAAATTTATAAAGGCAAAAAAAAAAATATATCAAGGAAAAGGGGAGTAATGTAAGGTCATGTAACAAAGAGATGATTGCAAAAATATGAGGATTTTTTCTTGTGTTAATTTTCTTCTTCTAAAGGAAGCATGCTAGCAAATGCTGTAAGGATGAGGTTTCCTTTAGACTGGATTTCTTTCCTTCTGAGAGAGATTTTGAAACTACATTAATTAGGTGATCTATTGGTAATTGATTAACAGATTCTGAGTACACTTGGATTCTGTTTGGGTTTAATTTTCCATTTTTTTGTTTAATTGTTTTTGTTTGGTTTTTTTTTTTTTTTTTTGGTGGTCAAAGGAGGGTTGTGGAACTAGCAGCTATCACATTGCTTAAAATATCAGCTGTTTTTAGTAATCCCTGAACATAAATAGTGGGTGGCCAAATTGCTGGGGTTTGAATGTTACAGTCCTTTTTTTTCTTAATTTGCTCAAGGGCTTTATTTACTCTTTTAGGCTTTCACAGGCACACTTATAGTCTGTTCTATTGCTTTGAAAGGACTGTGTTACAATTTAGAAATGTATTTTTGTGATTAAACCATTGAGGAACCAAAATATAGACTTCAGCTGAAGAAATGTAAGTGTGTCTGGGCGTTTGTGAAGATGCTGTTTATTTCTCCTTTTCCATTGTATGCTTTTCTCACGTTTGTTTGATTGCCATATTTATATCAAAATTGCTATTAATCTTAGGATAATTTAATTAAGCATTTTTTTTATTAGTGACTAGTATCCTGAGAGGATTGATAATTATGGATTAGACTTTGTATATGCTTTAAAAATGCTGCATTAAAAAAGGACCAGTGGGGATTTTGAACAAGCTGTCAGAACCACTGAGTAACAAAATAAAACAAGTTAAGTGAAGAAAAAAAGCCATCATAATGTTTCTGAACATTATGAAAGTTTTTTTTTTTATTTGTTTTGCAAACATTTCTTGACAGCTTTTTCCTCCTGCTACCTTCATCATGTGTTAACTGCTGAGCCAATTCTAAAATAATCTTTGTAAATACAAGAGGGACTCTGATAAAAAGACAGTGGAAACAGTGGTGATTCTACAGAAAACTTACACAGCTGTGGTGTAGAAATTGATTTTACGGTGTACCAAAAAACCCAGAATAAAATTTCTTGCATCTACTGACTTCTAACTCCTGTCCTTTAACGAATATCTTTCTTTGTCTTGAAACTACAAAAAGATAATTCTTCTTTATTAGTGTTATGGTCCCTCTCAAATTTTTTAAACCTAGTCTGCTTGGGCTTTTCCTCTAGTCTGTGAAAAACAGGTCCTTTATAGTGTTAAAGGTAAACATCTATTCGGAATCACCTCTTATTTGTGATCTACCAGTGGATGCTAAAGATGGGAGTAAGCAGCCACTGTGCCCCTCTGCAACAGAACCCTCTTCAACTTTTCCTGTTATATTTTACACCTAAAAATTATTTACTATTTCTGGCAAATTAAAATAGTCCTTTTTTGTGCTAAAAATCATATATGACGAACATGATGGGGTGGATAAAATCTGTTGACAATGTCTGACTGCACAAAATAATGAAGTGAAATTTCTGTTAAGCAAAATAGTTTTCAAGATATTCAGCATAGGTGTGCTGATCCTCCTCACTGTGTTCAGTGGTCTGAAATCTTTTGTCAAAAAGGTGATTGAGGAACTTGCCTATTTGTAATGCAACAAAGCAGTGACACGTTGAATATATTTAAACAGCCTTTCCAGTGCAGGAGGCTTTCTTATATGGGAGAAACATCTGATGAGGATGCTAATAGGAAGATGGGTTTAGTAATGTGTAAAACAGTACCAGAAAGGGAGTAGTATTTCCAAGAAGGGAAAAAGTGAATTTACCCCCACATAGGCTTACAGCCATTTACCGAGAGTAGACTGTGCTAATTATTCAGTGGACATTCTCAGCTGAGGTGTAACACAAATTTAAAAAATCCTGAGTAGCAGTAATGATAAATGGTAAGAAAGTGATAGGATTGAGAAATAAGATGAACGATACCTACTCAGATAAGAAATTTAAGAACAGTGAAATTTGTCCCAAACTTTAATCTGTCTTTAAATTTTCTCTGGCTGAATGGTTAATAAGCTATCAATAATGCAATCTTTATGGACTGTTGTCCATAAAGAGGTGAATTCCAGGAAGAGACTGTAGACTCTCAGGCAGCACTACATGTACTGTTTTTGGAACATCTGAGGGGCAAAAGAATTGTGGATTGTAAGGACTGAGGGTAAGAAGAGTAAGAACTGTGAAATTAGAAAAGGAACAGGAAGAGAAAAAAGGATGAAGTTTTTATCATTGTCTCCCCTTTATTAACACATTGAGCCTGTGTACTTAAGTGAATAAAAACCAAAAGAAACAAAGGTACTAGGAACTTCAGAATGAAAGAAAAGACTTTATGTGCTTCTGTTTTGTTGTTACTACAATAAATAATAACTGCAGTCATTAAGAGATCTGTTACTTTTCTAGGAGCTCTAGAATCTTTTAAGAGTGAGTCTTGGTGGTTTGTGCTGTCTTTTGATATAAGATGGTGTTTTTATTCTAAACTTGAACAAGACAATCTTCCTTGTTTCGTTTTTCTGTCTTTATGGAGGTGTTCGCTTTGTCAAAAATGCTGGTTGTCTTCTGATTGTTTTCTTACTGCAAGGAAGGCTTTTAATTCATTGCCATATTTCTTGTATAGTACTGAACCACTTAAAAGTACTGTAAAAAGGTCTGTTGACTTAATTTTCCAGTCTCTCTAGGAGTTCAACTTAAATGATACTTTTTTGAGCCTATTATCCTCTTTTCTTTTCTCCAACATTTACTATTACAATCCTTTTTGTCTCAATATTTTTTACTTGGTTTTGATCTTTTTGTTACACATTTTAATAATATATAAGAACAATAGATGTTAAAGAAAGTAAATATTGAACTTTCTTTTGGATCTTTATGTTAATTTGAGAGCTCACATGTAAAAGATGTTTTGAATGTATTCTTATACTGTAGTAGTCACAGGCAATAGAATAATTTCTGCACTTAAACCCAGCGCTCTTAGAGATTTCATTAGATCTACTTATAACTAATTTATTTAAATTCCCATGAAAATAACTTAATAGGCTAAAACTCTTTCTATTGTACTTAGTTAATTACTTTTCAGTAAAAATAAGCAACTGAGGACCTGCAAAGAAGAATACCAAACAGAGACATCAGTGACTGAGACTTCCTAAAAATCATTAGTTGAAATCTTGACTTTTCCACTTATGAGTTAGTTCTTTTAGCATGTTTTGGAGCTGTATGTGTGCTATTTCCCCTCAGAAAATGAGCTGATATACCAGTCACAGTTGTCTGCATTTAGTAAAGCTGTGCTGATGGTATTTCTGGGCAGAGACGCTACAAAGTTTTGTTCATTGTCAACTTAGCAAAGTCAGTGAAGCTGCTGAACTTGGAACATGCCAAAGTTTTGCTTACTACTGCTACAACACCCATACCCATCTACATGACATTTCTGGCAAAAATTGAGAAAACATTTTTTCTCCACAACATTATTTTTCTAGAGAAAGATTAATAGGCCTATTGATGTAAAAGTTCTTGGTCACAGGGAGGATTTGTGTCATATATGTTTAATGATACCCTCTGCTCACCACTCCTCTCCCTGCCCCCACCCCCNNNTAGTGACTTTTCATACAGTGAAAGATACCTTTCTTGAGAGTTTTGAATGAATTACTTAAGAGGTCTTTCAATCTTTGCATACTTAAAAGAATAGATAGCTATTTTCATGTGGTCATTAGTTGTAACTGTGTTGAAGAAAATTGCATTTAAGTTGTGTGGGGTTTTTTTGCTTTAATTTTTTTGAATAAATGGCTAGAACTGTTATTCTTCCCATTTCTATATACTTGCCACATAAATGAGTCTAAGAAAAGGTTACTTGCAGAATTCTTTGCAGGCTTGGTCAGGAAAAATAGAATAAGAAAGTATCTGTAGTCCACTGCACAGTTCTTCCTTGAAAAGTCTCTTCCCAACAAAGCTCAAAACTAGTACAAGTCTGTTCAGAATTTTGGGTGTAGCGAGACTTTCTCAGCTGCACTTAACCAAAAGCAAGAGTATCAGCCTACAAAATACTAATTGTATGAAAACCATCTTGGTGTTTCCTTTTGTTCTAATGACCCGCAATTCCAATGACAAATATATTTTGTAAAGTCTCTGGGCAGTATTCCTAAGGGTACAGCTCTGTTTCTACTTCTTTTTTGCAAAAATGAGGCTAAAAAAACCCTTGAAAATATTCCAAAGGAAGATGCAAATATGACCAAGATTTATAAGAAACGAAAAAGAAAAGGGATTAAGTTCCCCACATTTCACACTCAGGAGGATGCTTCATATACTTAAGGTGTGGAAAGTTGCCACCCAGTGTTTAAAGGAAATTGTTTGAAGACGTAGAAAATTTGAACTGGCAAATTTGGAGTTAAACTGCCTGATAATGCAGCTAAAATTACAATAGAGCTTCTTTTCAACAAAGATTGAATCGATGGTGAGAACTAGGACTGTAATTCATGCTGTGCATTGAAATTTAAGACCTATTTTATTAAGGAATGGTACAGTTGTGCAGGTGAGAAAAGGAAGACAGGAATTGCATCTAAATTACTACAGTCAGATTCTATAGAATTCTGCCTGGCTTTCTCTGAACAGGCAATAGCACTTTCAGCTAATGAAATAGAAAAGCATGTTAGTTAATTAAGTTCACTTTACACTCTTTTAAAAAGAAATATGGGAATTGTCCTTTTTCAGGATAGCAGTAGAACAAAATGACTTTTTTTTAAAAATGTCAAATATATCAGGAGCCAGCTACTTTAAAAATGCCTGCAATATTCAGCAGTAGATTATCAGACTGACTTCTCTATCTTTTTTTGCTTCCTACTACCTGAAGGTAAGAAAGTAAATAGTGAGTTATCTAGTTTTTGTACTCTTTCATTGCAGAAAAAAAGATGTTTTCTTGGCATGCTTGATACTAGTGTTCCCTGAAATATTTGAACAAAAGATTAAAACTATACACTTCAGTTTTGTGGGCTTTTATTCTCATCAGTTGTAATAATATGAAAGTTTCCTTAATAAATACTGAGTTCCTTTTTTGTTTTTTCTTCTCATTTTTTTTGTCATCATGTGTTGACATGCATTCATTTGTAAAAATTAGTGAGGGTCTTGAGCTGTTAAAAATGAGTGGCCACAAAGCCAAGAGGTGTCTTGTCGTCTTTACAAATGTGCTTTAAGCTTTTAAGGTCAAAGGGTGTGCTCTTCACTCTAATTTTAAAGATTACACACCATAAATGAAAGGAATGGGTAGCATGCGTTCCGGATTTCTACAATTCCCTCTCCTTTTACACTTTATTCAGCTGATAATGGTGTGTTTCCTGCTGCTAAAGCTGTTGAGTTTGTCAGTATTATTGTACATGTGTGTGATTTTTGAATTCCTAATGAGAAGAAAAGCTAGCTGTGGTTGGATCTCAGGACTATTTCTTGGAAGGTTTGGATCCTGCTTTAGCACAGAAGGAACCACACCCATCTTGGGTGAATGCTTTAGCCATAGATCTCCTATAATAAAGTACTTCAGTCTTGTTTTGATTTTGAGTATCATAGGACAAGGT
Organism: Pachycephala philippinensis; assembly: GCA_013397055.1. Classification (NCBI taxonomy): domain Eukaryota; kingdom Metazoa; phylum Chordata; class Aves; order Passeriformes; genus Pachycephala; species Pachycephala philippinensis. Next base: position 145,614 of record VWZT01000757.1, read on the forward strand.
TCTTGAGGAGTGATTTAAAAAACAGTTCCAGGACAGAACAACGGCTCTTTCAGCAGGTTGTCAAGGTACTATGTTTAAGGTGGGTGAGGCATCACTTTAATATTTTTTATCAGTTAAGAATATGCTTCTTATCTGGAGCAAAACATATTTTTTCTTTAAAAACTAAACAAAAGCATTTCAGTGTTAGGCATACACCCATAATAGAAATGTTTGGAGACCTACCAGCATAAGATGTAGCCATCCTTTGGGCTCTTTAAATGGTCCTGTTAATTAATAAAGGCTTTTGTGTCCATTGCACTGTGCTGTTATGCATATTTTAAGAACGATAGGGAGGACTGATCTGTGGTACCTTGTAATACTCGGAATGTGTCCTCTAATGGCACAATATCTGAGCACACTCCATAGTAATATCTCTGTGCCTAAGACAGCAGTTAAATTTATTGACCCACTAAGGCTGTTCTATAGGACTACACCAGGCAAAGAGAGGCAGATAGCCTGAAGAAGTTTCAGGTGTCATTGCAGGGATTCTGGGGAGAAAAGAAAGGGTAGTAAAATATCAACTCTTCTCTTAGATGCAGTAAATGCACTGTGTGAATAGAAGTCCTAAGAGCATCGGCTCTTTGGATGGTTGAGGATTAGTTTTGGTTGGTTGGTTGGTTTAGTTCTTCCTCTTTGTCAGATATTAGCACTTCCACTAGTTGAGGTGTCATATCTTACCACTTGTAATGCTGTTCTCTCTGTAGTCTCTTTTCACTTATATGAGATCTAAGAATAAAGCAACTGACACTTATGTGCTTTTCCAACTTGTGTATCATACACTGGTTGTACTTTTTTTTTTTTTTTTTGTGGGGGGGGGG
>VWZT01000757.1:146487-171826 GCA_013397055.1 Pachycephala philippinensis
GGTGTGACAGACATACTCTCTTCATGTTTCCTGCTTCTACTATCATTCTTCTTTGTTTTGTTTTCAGTTGCAGAGAAGCAGAGCATCCTCTTCATGAAGTAATAGCACTTTCCCAGGTCTCAGATTGATTTTGTCTGTGTTTCTGAAAGTCCCCAGCACCATCAATGTCAGTTTTTAACATCACAGGCATTTTTTCTTTTTACTTTTATGTTGAAGAAAATATCAATAGGTGAAACCATGTGCTTCATTGATGTTATTCCATAATGTGATCTGCTAAATACAATTCTGAGCATTGCTCTGTCAAATTACAAAATTATTGTTCAACACAATTCTTTAATGTGACTTCAACTACGGCTAAGTGACTAGTTAAAACACCTGTAGTAACATGGATGCCTGTATACAACAATAAGTGAGTCTAGCTAATTTGTAATACTACTTCTTAGGGATAGATGTGATTACTACAGAGCAGCTAACCCTTGAAGGACCTCCTTTCCCACGTGGTCAGCATTTTTACATAGTTTCAATTTCATCCTTTATGGAAAATGTGTTGAACTTGGTATACAACTGATTGTTTTTGAAAGATTATGAGTCAAGCATTACTCTGTTTTAGACAAAATTAACTGTAGTGTGACCGAGACCACTTTTAGAAGAAACTTTTTCTATCTACTAAACTAAAGTTACAGTGACCAGAAAGATAGTTTGCAACCTCTAATTCCATGCCCTAATGGAATTCAGGTAGTCCTCACCATTCCACAGCATGTGGGTGGCATTCAGAAAGAGCTGGAGATGGGGATTTATGGTGATAAAGACATAAAGATGTGATATTTTCTGCTAGATTGCCTCTCCAGTATCCACTGCATTTTGGGGCTGATAGGATACAAGGAAAGGATGATTTTAGGTTCTAGTCATCTCATAATTCTTTATGCCATTTAGTTCAAATATTTTCAGATCAAATAAGTCAGCAGCATAGATTTCAGCCTGGGATTTAGACAAAGAAAAGATAGCTATGACGATGGTGTTTGTTTTGGGGTTGGTTTTTTTTCAGTTTGGTTTCATTATATTTTTAATTTGACCAGTTAACAAATTTTTAGTAATCTTTAACTATGTGGCCATTCTGACTTCTTTAATGCTTCATTCAGTATTTCAAACGAATAGATTGTTCAGCCTGGAGAAGAGAAGGTTCCAGGGAGACCTTGCAGCAGCCTTCCAGTACCTACTGACTACAAGGCTTTGTAATCTTGAAGAACTTTTTGTGAGAGTATGTGTTAATAGGACAATGAGAAACAGCTTTAAACTGAAAGAAGGTGGGTTTACATTAGACAGTAGGAATAAGTTCTTTCCTGCGAGGGTGGTGAGGCACTGGAACAGGTTGCCCAGAGAAGCTGGGGGTGCCACATCCTGGAAGTGTTCAAGACCAGGTTGGATAGGGCAACCTGGTCTAATTGGAGGAGACTCTGTCTGGACGGGGATTGGAACTAGATAATTTTTAAGATCCCTTCCAACACAAACCATTCCATGATTCTGTGACTTCCATAGAAGATTAATTATTCAAGAGCTTTATGGACAAGTAGATTGTGACATTTGTTTACTCGTAGTCAGTATCAAAAATTCTCTTAATAGAGAATTTTGTTTAACTAAGTGGGATTTTGACATAATCTGAGAGAATCTTAAATTTCTGATTACTTTCGGGGGACATTCAGGCTTGACATTAGGAAGTTTTTCTTTACTAAGAGGTTGGGCAAATACTAAAACAGGCTTCCTAGAGAAGTGGTTGATATCCCAATCCTGTCAGTGTTATAGAGGCATTTGGACAATGCCCTCAATAACAAACTTTTCATCATTTCTGAAGCAGCCAAGCAGTTGAATCAAATGATCATTAGAGGTCTGGTCCAACTGAAATATTCTATTCTATTTGGGGGATTCTCACTTTCAGTTAGATTTTTAGATCTAGCCTTCCTTTTTTTATATCAGCCACTCTCTTTTTCAGCTTTTTACTCAAATATTCACCACAAGATATATGCATGAACCACAATCAGATGCTGTTTCTTGAATTTCAGATTAACTTTTATTTCTTTAAACATTGTTAATGGACCATTTCTTATTCACTGGGATCTAAAATATCTAAACAATATTACTTTATCCATACATGTGTCTGCATTTTCAGTATGCATTTGGGTTCAGAAGACATTACTGTCTTATAGTGAATATTTTGTGTATCATTTGCATAGAAATTTTTATAGGTCCTGTTTAATACACACCACAGGAGAAAATACATGCAGTTAACCAAAAGAAATTTGGATTTATTTTCTTTTTTTTTTAATATAAACAGAAGTAAGTTGGTCATTAGACCTTATATCTGTGTCCTTTTAAAATGCCGTTTTAGAAGTTGCAGAATAAATGTGGAATATGGAATACAGGTACTTGTTTCCTCATTTTAGATGACAGGTCCAGGTTACTGTAGAAGCTTTTCTCTAGTACTTAGCACATAAGCACTGAATTTATGAGTAATAAGATACAGATGTATATATACATATATATATATATGGGGGTACAGAGAAAGAAATATCTTTAAATCCAAAAATTCGAAACTATCCGGATTATCATAATGAGTACAACCAAGTAAAAGCAGCGATGAAAAATAAATCACACTTCCAGAGAGGGACACCGGTGATATGTGCATTTTACCCTGCAAATCCAAGGCAGGCTTTTATTTGCATCCTAGTTATTTAAAGTGTGAATAACATATATTGACATTTTTTGGGTTGAGAGCAGTGCTGTGCAGCTTGTTATCAAGCAGTATTCATTTTGCCTTAATTTGGTATTCCCAGTCCCTCCAATGAGCTGAGAATCTTTTTATTATTGATAAAGCAATCTTTTTGTGTATCTTGGAAGTACCCAGCTTTGCTATTTAATTATCTTCTAATTAAAATACCGATTAAAAAAGTTTATTAGATTATGCAGAGACAGTTAGTAAAAGGTGTATGTTGTAGATTAAAAAAAGTGAGTCAGATGTGAGTAGCATTTAACCTGTTTTTTTGGGGTTTTTTTGAAAGTCACTAATCAAAAGGAAGGGCTCTGAAGTGTAGCATAACTTCAATGATGACAGCCCAAATATGTATCAAACTTACAAGGCAATCAATATTTTTCAGGCTTACCTCTGAGATTGCTTCAGGAATAGGAAAACTTAATTAGCAGGCCCAAGTTCTACAAAATTCTGGTGGTGGACTGTCACTGGAGAATACAGGCTTATTTTTAATCTTAATGTATATAAACACATTTTCAGGTTGTTTATGTCCCTACTCTCCATCCTCCCCATTCCTCCTGTTGCAAATGAATGGCCAGCAGGACCTGGGATACCAGAAGAAATGTTTCTTTTGTTTGTTTTTTCATTTGGGGTTTGTTTTGTTTTGGGTTTTTTGTGCTACTCTGGTTGCCACAAACCAGGAGAAAGACATATATTGAATTTATCCTTTATCTTATGGAATGTTGCAGCTGCATTAGTAGTGAGATGAATATTTTCTATATTAATTAAAGATTGGTACTTCCTAGTACATTTGGCACTAAAAAGTAATTAAATGCAATGTTGGATCTTTTCACTAGTTTGTTGGATTTTTTTTTACTGTGGAGTCCCCCTCCCTTTCTTGTTGTCTGTGTTGAGAAGCTGATCTACATCTGTGTACACATCGGGGGGCAATCATTATTTGAAAACACAAAGAAGGTAGGTGTCAGGTTTTGCCAGATACTATTCTGATGTTGCACATCCTGATGAGCCCAAAGAACTAATAAATAAGGCAGGAAAGAATCTAAAATGTCAATGTTGTTAAGGTATGCAAAATAGTTTTTGTTTATTAATGGAGAGTAAATAGGGTACCTGTGTCCTGGTTGAGTCTCTGCAGTAATCTAAGAATACATGTTGAAAACCCTTGAAATATAAAAGGCTTGACTACGACATGAGATCAAGTGATAATCATGCTTTCACTCGTGGGTGGAATAGGTTAGTGCTGCTTACCTGTGCTAAAGTGAGTAAAATGAATCTTCATTTGTGACTTCAATGATACCGCAAAGAGGGCTGATGTCTGAAGAGGTGGCATATAAAATTTAATAGATCTAGTGTTTTATGATGGCATCTTTTTCCCAACTGATGGACTGGTAGATGGCCTAAAAACACTTTTATCTCACAGCATTATTTTTTTTTTTTTTATCTGACATGGCTATGAATGGATGTAATAATACTTTCTGTTGAATAAAAGACACATTTCATTCAGTTAGAATGTAAGTTGGAGGTCTTTTTCCATTTAATGTTGACATACCACAAAAAAAAAGGTCCTGTTTTCTCTGCAAAATAACACATTTTGAAGACATGCAGCCTATCTCTGTGTGGGAAAAACAGAAATGGGATAGATCAATGAGGTGATCTTACTTTAAGGTGTATATTTACAGATGGAAGTAAGGAGAAAAGCTGACTGTATTACAGCACACTGCTACAATGTGTACATAAGACTTTTTTTAGGCATCTAGTGCAAAAATAAGCCTAATTATGGTATCCCAAAATACAAGCTTGTCCAAGAAGCAGAACTAGAATAGTTGCACAGTTTGTTTTGATTTGAGCTGTTTGGTGTCACAGACAGAATGCTACCAGCTATTTTAGATTTATCTGTAGTCTGGCACAGTCACAGTGTGATGATGACAGACACATGCTATTTGAGATTAAAAGCAATTAACATGGTACAAATGAAGAAATTGCTATTCATGACTGATTATTTCAGCTTTAACTTATCAAAAGACAAAACCTCTTCTGCTAGGATTTTGTGTCTCTGTACTGGAGTTGGGTTAAAGAAAAAGGAAACACATAAGTAAAATGAAAGCCTTTTACATGCTCTTTTTCATTTTTCTGTCTTCTTTCAAAATTATATCTTTGCTTTTTCAGTCTGCTTTTATGTGCATTCTAGTGAAAATTGTGGTTGTTTAGTCATCTGTGTGTTTACTTTTCCTGCAGTCTGAAATTGTAAATTGACAATAAAATTATTGTAAGCCAATTTTAAACAGGATTTATGCAGCAATTGGTGTTTGGAGATGGCAAGGAAAATTGAGCTGTAATCTTGGAGGAGACAGTGGAACGTGAAGGGAATTATGTTTACATGGATCACAAGGGGAGAGCTAACTGTGGTTGTTGCAACAGAGGTATAGTATGTCTACTCAGGACTGCTGAAAAAAAGCTAGAGAAACAAATCTAAGGTAGTCCAAGTCTAAGGTCTTCCCTCGTCTCCAAATATGATAGAAATAAAAATACATTTTCGTGATGTGTGGTACTGTGACTTACCTGCAGATTAGGATAGTTACCAGTAGACTGTGAAATACCATATTTTATGAAATGATAGCAGAGAAAGCTTTTGAGCATGGTTCCTTGGAGAAATATTTCCCAGAGGAGATTCTGGCTGCAGTGAAATGGAAATAGTGGCTCATTTGGGACTGATTTCTGGAAAACTATAGTCTTTAAAAGTATTAATTTGTAGTGACATTATTGAAGAAGTAGAAGCTCAAGGAAATCTGACTTAATGTGTATAAAGACATTTTCTTTTTCAATCTGGTATAGCTTCTGATTGCCTGTTGTACAAGAATATTTATTTCATTTTTTCAAGTAACTTTTTTTTCATTCATTGTTTTCTATATTATCTTCTAACATTGGTCTGCCCCCATCTTTAATTAGCATTGATCCAACGTGTTGCTACACCACAGGTAATGATAAAAATGTTACTCTTTTAGTAAATCACAAAGCCTTTTTTTAAAATTTACATTTTGTTTTTCCTTGTTTTACAATAGTAGACGATTCTCCACTACTACAGCAGCTTCACTGTCATATTTAATACCCTTAATAACATTTGCTGAAGTGATTGTAAAACGTTCTGTAATAGTTTGCAGTATGCAGGCTATTTGAAGAAATACTGATTTTCAATCTGCATCAAATCTTAGTAAAGGAGTGGAAACACCATTAGTAAGCATGATAAGAGTATATCCTAAGTAATGAAAAACATGCCAACTGGCAATTCATGTTATCCAGGAAAACTAGAAATTTGGAATATGCTGCTTCTAATTAGAAATTAACTTTATCTTCCAGTCTAAATTCATTGTTTTTCTTATGGAAAAGCTGAGCCATTCCTTTTTTTGGCTGTTTTGTTTAGGAGTCTTCAGGCAAAATTTTTGAGTTTGATTACTGACAATTCAAAAATTAGAGATTTACTATGTGTAATTTCAGTCAAACTCTTGAAAATCATGTTGTATTGTGATTTCAGTGTCTAACGTCCGTGAATCAAAAGTGCCAAAATTTTTCTCCTAATGCTGAGGAAATTAAATTCTAATTTTTTTTTTTTTTTTTTATGTTTGAGCTTTTAAGTAAATTAAGCTAAGGCATTACTTCATGATAATATAATTGAATTATACAAAAAAATATTCAGAGAACTTTCTGCACTAAAAATGTTGTCAGTCACTAGCCAGTCCTTCTTCAGAGAAAATCAGCAATAAATTTAGTAACTTTTATGAAGGTTAATGGAATCATAAGTTGGAAGGAAGACTAAAGAAAGGAAGGAATTTAAAAGTGACCAGAAATCTACAAAGGGATTGGTTCCAGGAAAAGGGGGCTATTTCTGCAGTTCTTGTATGCATTTGTGTTCTGTGTGTATATATTCATGCACACTTATGCTTGTAGTGTTGTCTTAAAATTTGTGATCACGTGCAGATTTATATCTTGCTAAATCTTTCTATTGTTTTGCTTCAGATTTTTCTGTGGGTAGAGTATTTTAGTACAACTAGGTAATGCTAGCCTAGTGCTTCTGTGATGAAATGTGAGTTCTTAAACCCATTTTGAAATACAAACTTCATCTTAGACCATAAGTGCAAGAGGGAAAGCAAAAGATGTACTTTTCAGTATAAGATCATTTCTGCTTAGAACAGACTAAATAATTTCTAGAGAAGGAAAATTAGACTAGTCAGGCAAGTCAGAAACAACACACATTTCAAAAATACTGTTTTTATCTAATAACTTCTGATGCCTTGCCCTGTGTAATGTGACTTGTCTCAATGCCTTTATCAGCTATCTCCCAATGTTTTTGGATGTTTTATTTGGGTTGGTTTTTTTTTAATAAAAAGTAAATGCTGATAGATGTTTTGAAGTATTGCAGTTGCTGTCTAGGGAAATCTACTGTTACAGCTGTTTTATCTACTCCTTCTTTGTGTCCTCCTGAAGAATGTCAAAGTGGATTCACACAACCTGCATGCCTTCTCATTTCAGTATATCCTCTCTTGGCATTCATCCCAATATCATTAATCTTAAAAACTTTGTAAGTTTCTATTTCTGTAGAAATGTAAATCACTATAGTTTAATATGAATCTTAATTAAGGCATTAGAGGATTAGGAAACTTCTAAGAGGCAATGCATAGATTGGACCAGCTCCATTTATTAACCAAGTAGCACTCTGAAATGATAAGCACAGTTTTAATAAAATAACCACTCTAATGAATGAAATTCAGAGTGGGAACATAAACATACTCATTTTCTTTGAAAGACGTGACTTTTCTTACTTTTTTGTTTTTAATTAGTAACCTATATCTTCATAGAAAACTTCTCATGGAAGAAAGAACATTTGAAATATAAATTAGGATGGCCATGAGATTTGTATTAATTAATATTGGCTCTCAAAAGATATGGCTCAAATAATACATTTACATTACATTATTGCTTTTGCTGTGTTCATGCCACTGCTTTGAATGTAACAGACAGCTTAGTGGAAACCAAAAACATTAGATTTTATACATACACTTACAAACTTGAAAATGGCTTGCAGGTATGTCTGAGCCAACCTCAGGTATAAGTGAACATGGATAAAAACTTCCATCAGTTAGGAGGCAACCTAAATGGAACATATTTTGACAATTCTTATAATTCTTAAGTTATCACACTTGCACAAATGAATGAACTGTGAAAGCACTTTAAATCTTTGCTATATACTTAGCCATTTCTACCAAAGAGAGTTTACATATGGTTTGAGTGCAGATGTTATCTGAAATGTCTCTGAGTAAAAGTTAAGAAGTCATTAGAACTGTTCTCTTTTCCAAGTTGTCTCTTTCATTTGACAGCAATTTGTGTATAATGTTTTATAATTTTTGTATAATCATTATCATTTTTTCCTCACTGAAATTTGCCTTCTTCTAGTCATGTAATGCATATATGATTACCTAGCATCCGAAGCCTAGAATCCTTATTCAGAGAAAGAGAATTGATTTGAAGTAACTCTAAATTTAGAAGAACTGAAGTTCTTAGCATGACCAAATTTTAATTGCTTATATTAATGTGTGTTAGTAAAGGTGCAACTAAGGTTTCTTAAACCTCTTTGGAAAAAATCTGCTTGGCTATAGTGATAAGCTGCTGCAGCTTTTGGTAGGATGTTAATGTCTTGTTCAGGTGAAGTTTTGAGAGAGTTGTTTGTCCCAGCAATAGATGCCATTTAAGTCAAAGTTCCTTTTTAAAGTGTAGGAGTCTTGTTTAAGTAGTGTGGATAGCAATGAAGAACTACATTAATAAAGTTATTCAGAACCATGTATCTCTGCCCTGCAGAATAAACATTTCTAAATCCTGCTACATTTAACGGTTTTTCTCCCATCTCTTCTCTCCCCACGTTTGACAAAAATTTCATCATGTCTTTTATTGTTTTAACAACCTCACTAGCAGTCATGATTTCACCCTTGAGTTATGTTGTCCTTCTTACCATGTAGCAACAGGCTGCTACCTTTTTCTTCCCAGTAAATAATTAATTTTTATTCATTCTACAGATTTCTCTACCCAAAAGCCTTTCATTTTGTGTCATTCATTGAAATCAACATAAAAGTTTCTACAGTTTATATCATTTTAAATTGTCATACCTTTATCCAATTTAGTATTCCAATTTCTGTTGGAAACAGACATGGGATAACTATAATAGGATCTTTCATCTGGATGAAAACATACTTGATTCTGTAAATAACACTGCAGGTCCTGGTTAGCAGGTTATAAGTAGATTTTCTAGAATTTTTTTTTTTTTTTTTTTTTTTTTTTTTTAAGGTGTTAANTTTTTTAAGGAGATAAATATTTTCTGAATGGAAAAATTGAAAGATTGACATGAAGATATGTTTAAAATTATTCAACTAACCTCTTGAACTTTGTCTAACTTCAGATAACTGGACTGCAAGTACATCTGGAAAACATACAAGCAGTAGTTTTGTGTATTTGCATGCATTTTTAATTGGATAAAGATATGCCTGACATTTTAAAATAATCTGCAATTAGATGTTATTTATTGTTGCAAATTTAGCTGGGATACTTCTTAAAAATATTAAAAGTAAAAAAAATTGGTGCAACGATCTAAAATTTTTAAACAATACTTAAGCAATGAGCTTGTATTAATATTTAGTCCAGCAGGAGAAAGAGTGAAGTTTTCAGAATTTGAAGAGCAGAATTTGAAGACAGATGACATTTTTCAGGTCCCTCAAGTGCTATGTTGTTGAAATAGTTTAGTGATATAATGAAACACAGAAAAAGGATTATTTTTGCAAACTGTTAGTCCTGTTAGAATAAAGACCCAGCCCTCCAACTGTGCAAGCTTTTGCATGAGCAGTGCTGAAGTTATGAACAGGAAGATATCCAATAAAAGTACTTTTAGAAAGGAAAATTGAAAAAAGTAAAAAAGGTGCAAATATGTTTTATATCCTCCGGCTCATTTATTTAACCTTACCTTATTATCTTTTTGCTCATTAGTACCAGTCTGGTAGCTTCTGATAGCCTTTTAATTTAAACAGTCACACATTTTAAAGCTCCAATAAAGCCAGTGGTACGTGGTGATACCTAGCTGTTACTGTTCCTGAATTTATAATATTCACCTAACTACACTGACAAGGATTAGTTTTCTAAAACTTTTGATATCTCTGAAATATGCCTTTTTAGTTTTTTACCTTAGTAACCTGGAGTCTCAAAAAAATATTGTCAAACTTTTTTATTTTTATTTTTTTCAGGAATTGGAATTCAGAAATCTTTTTAAGCAAAGGTTTTATTTTATTTTGCTATCACCTTTTAACTAAATTGTTTTGAAAATGCCTTTAAAAATTTTAGGCAAATTTTATGATCAGTACTCTGTCACCAAAGCCAGTTTATTTATGTCGTATAACTTATTTGTAAAAATCTGAAATATAATTGGAGGGGTTTTTTGGATTTGGTAGGGGGTGGGGGGGACGGTGTTTTGTCACTTATGCAATAAAATTCTTTATAAATTGAATGCTAGCAATAGAAGAAAAAATTCAAAATATATGGAAGAGTTAAACGCAAAAATCAAATAATACCAAGAATTAGACATTCCAGCATGCAGCTTTTTTGTTTTCTTGTTGTTTGCTTTTATTTTCAGCAAATAAAAAACCCCCTTAGGTATGTGGAATTAAAAAGAAAACCTCATAATTTGCAACAAAAATATCTTCCACCATTTGATCACACTGTCCAGGCTTTTCAGAGAAGTCTTATGGTAGTGATTTTGCAGGTAATAAGAAGGAAAAATATGGACCCAAACTCTGTAAAAAAGAAATAGAAACTATGTGTTTGTTATGTAGTCCTTCTGTCTTATCTGTCTGAAGATGTCCAAAAAATGGCATGGAAATAGGAAAAACTTCATGGAAAAGATTAATGTTTTTCCCTTTGGTTCATACTTTTTTTTCCTTGTAAACTTTTGGAGCAGAATTTTAGCTGAGTTCCAGGAAGATATTTTTCTTACTATGGTTCATATTTTTAGCAGTTTCTTAAGAGCACATGGGAAGGCAAATTCTAGCTATTTTAAGAAATATGTATAAAAAGTAATACCTGTGAATGATTTCTCTTTGGCTAACATTAAGCTACAACATGATACTGTCATCTGCTAAAGTCTTCACTTGTTTTATAAGTGAATAATGCAGTAAAAATGCATTATTTAAAAAGAAAATATTTTGAGGAAGAGACTTAATTTTTCCAATCAGTTAGGCCAGTAAATCCATTACAGTGTAATATAGAAATTTTCATTAGAAGCCTTACGTGTTAATGACCTATTGAAATATGTGGAATGATTCATTCAAAAATTAGGGGTAGCAACAAAACTAACTTCTCAAATATATCACTCCGTAATTTTCTGTAGCTTAGGCATGTTTAACTCATTTTATATATTCATATAATTTCAAGTGTATGGTACTACTTTCCTTTGGCCTAAGTCACATCAAGACTTCTAACATCCTTTTAAAATTTTTAACCTACTAAGTAGGAGACTTCACTTTTTTTCTTTTCTTTTCTTTTTTTTTTTTTAAACACTTACATGGACGCCTTTTAGAGTCGATTGCTCAAAATCAATTATTTTATAAAATGATGCAGGAATTCTGTGATCATATCTGAGAATGTTAAACAATGCAGACTGGAACATATAGAACGTATCATTTGTAATCAAAACACCATATGATGTTTTCAGAATTTAATATCAAAATAACTGTAAAAATTCCTCTACTTGAATTTAAGGCTTCAGATTTGGTTACGTCCTGAAGAGTGACCTTCACCATAGGAAAGAATAGATGGTACATCCTTGAAAATCAAAAATTGAAACAATTCTGTTGAGCTCAACAGAGGAATGGCTATTTGCAACCTCTCAAGACTAAAAGCAACTGCTCTCACTTCATGATGCTGCCAAAAATTTGCATGCAAGACAATTATATTTGGTCCATACAGACGTCTTGAAAAAGACATTAGAAGAGGTTATTTTTACTGTAAAATAAGGGAAGACACAAATGTGCTAGTGACTGGACAATATGTTTCACTTGAAACCAACCAACCTTTAAACTTTACAAAAGCTGTAGAAATCTATAGAAATTTTGAACACCTGAAAACCATTAAGCAAATACAATAACTGTCTGTTTGGGAAAAAAAGTTCTCTAGGACAGTATTTTACCCTCAATTTTTACATAGCATTTTGGAATTTTCCATTTTTCCTACTGTGTTTCTAGGACTTTGCACATTCTTCTTCCTGCAGGAATTTAATAAAGGAAATATAGATCTAACCTTTATTTTGTGCACTGAAATAAACTAATTCAGTTTCTACACTGTTGCATATTCTTTTTGTTACTGTGTGACCCGAGCCTCAACATTAGCTTAACACTGTATGAGTTTCCACAACGTCGTCTTCTTAAATATCTTTTTTTTNCCGTCTCCTTTTTAAAATTTTTTTTTTTTTTTTTTTAAATGTCAAATTAGTCAGAACAGGAGCTGTACGGAATGCCTTGGAAGAGCCCAAGTGAGGAAGTTGAGGGTTAGTGAAAACATGCAGGTTCCTGATAGTAATTTCAGTAGAATGCACAGATGGGCACAGAAAAAGCAAACAAATAAACAAAAAAGGTAGCGCGTGTTCTTTTATATTTTTTATATTTTAATCAGGACAATATAGGAAATGTTGACATTATTTTTTATATTTATAATTATGATAATTATTATTCTTTATAATTCTAATATATCTTGTCAATGTCTTCCACCACATTTTTCAGTTGAATTATTAGCCATACTGTGAATCTTATATAATTTTTATACAAAACTTGGGAGTTATCAGCAAATAATTCCTGACAGAATTGCTACCATACAATCAACTTTAATTTTGGCAGCATATCTGCTTAAGTTTGAAGAATGTTCCTAGTTTATACCCTGTCTAACAATTTTAAAATTGCTTAGGCTACTGAAAGTTATTCCTGATTACTTCTGCTTTATGATTTACCATTAAAAGCTTCATTCTCATGATTTACTATTTACTTCTACTTGTGAACTTAACTCTGATATAACTCATTTGAGTAAAGAAAAAATTAATCCAGGATTTGACTTCTAATTTTCTGTATAGGATTTAATGTTCAGCTCATTCTAGGGCAACTTTAGGTAATATGTGGCACTGGATTCTGTAATCAAAAAAAACCTACCTTTTGGGGTGCTAGGTAAGGACAAAGTGAAGCAAGGGCATTTGTGGTCAAAAAAATGGCAGAATCTTCATTAGGGTTTTGTAGCTTTAGTTTTTTACTATAAAAGTTTCAGAGATAGCCTATGTTATTAATTTTTTAAGTTTTAAAATATTTTTGTTAGAAAGAATATGCAAACAGTAATATTCATGGGTATGATTAATGAAGGCTGTTGAATATTTTGCATAGAAGCAAATCTCTGGTCATAATCTTAGTTATGCTTCATACTTGCCTTAGTAACTAATGACTAACATTAAATCATCCATTTTAATACAATTTTGTGAATTTTAAGCTTTCCTTTCAGTTTTACCAGTTGTGAAACCTATTTCTATCCTTGGATTTATATGAAATTGTTCTTCAAAGTTTTAATCTTAGAGGAGGTTTCACATTAAGTAGTTTTGTGCAACTCAGTGGTTTCTAAGTCTAGCCAAAAGGTTAGTATCTGACGCTTGGATTTCCTAACATGCAATATAGTTCATAACGTGTTTTTTCTTTCTTGTTTATCTGTACTTTACAAGAACTTCCATGTAAAGAAGTGTAGCCTAATCACAGACTGAATAAAACAGATAAAATTAAGTTGCTGAATGCCACTTCAGTTTTCTTGGTGTAAATCCATATATAATTAAAAGCAGATCAATGTGACTCTTACAGTACTTTGAATAGAGAATTTTATCATCAAAGCATGGGAGAGAAATAATAATTCTTACACAGAGATAGAATACTTCATGTCCTCTCTAGATTACCCATAGAAATTTTTTATTGACAAGTCAGAGAAATTATAACAATTGTTTGGTTATTTGTTTCTATGGTTCTCAGTTTATTTCTGGGGGTTGGTAAACACTGTAACTGTCTGACTGGAGTTTTGTTCATCAGCGTGTAAATTCAGTCTACTGTTTCCTTATCCTTTAGCAAATGAACATGAAAAGGAGAAGGGAAATCTGTGCTCAGTCCAGGTGATGTAAACATGATTAGCGCTAATTTTGAAGCCAATTGCTCTACTGCTGGAATATACTGGCTTTTCTTTTAATTACAATGTCATGTGTGACACACTTCCCTGCAGTTAGGTGCTAAAATGCCAATAGTTTTCCCACTGACCTTGGAATACAAAGCCAGGGTTTACCTGCTGTGGCCCTGCTGCAAGAGGAGAGGAAGGAACCTCGGGCTGGAACAAAGGCAGGGGTAACGTGAGCTTTGGGGCTGTTCACTGCTAGGCACTGAGCATGATGTGGGATAGGCATACAAGCTATATTTCTAAGTTTTTGTGGGAGTGCCAAGTAAATAGCTGTGGGACAGCGTAGATATATTTAATTTTAATTCAGTTTATATGATGAATTAAATTTCATCAGAATAAAATATCAGCTGTTTGTTGTAACAAATTATGTGTTTATGTTATATTACACTTTAATGATTTCATGATTGCTCTGACAGCTGCTTTCCCACAATTAGTCTCATTAATGTCAATGCAATCTGCTCATATCATTTGCTCTTTTTTCTTTTTTTTTAATCTTTAGGCTTTCTTCCCCCCATTCTTCAAGAAAAGCCAGTCTTTCATATCTGAATTATCAGAATTATTCAAAATCTGTATTAAATTTTTGAAGTTTCTTGCAATCTTTTAGATTATGATTCCTTTAATTGTATCAATGCCCATTAAAACTTCTACATTTTACTTACAGTAAAGTGTCAATAATTTACAAGTTTGCAAAAACTCCTGAGATTAATATCCTTTTACCATGTGAATATTTATGTCACGTTGCTATTTCTTAGATACTTTGTCTCTTCTATATCATAATTAATGATTTTATGCTTCCAGTGTCATTTCAGACAAGATGACTATAATTTTTTTAAGTTATGTTTGTAAAAAATTTAGCTTATTTGACCAAGGTTTTTAAATTGAGTGTCTGTGTGGTTGTCACTATAATGACATATAAACATATAAATGTTAATTGCTTGGACTAGATCTTTCTCTTCACTTGTGCTTAGGCAGGAAATATAAGACATGATTGCTTGCATCTAGAAAGCAGATTGCAGTTTATATTTCCTTGATCAGTTCCACCTTTCCTCCATATTTATCTAATTAAGGAAATTATAAAATAGTTACAGAAGTTTGAAATCATATTCTGAATTGAATTCTGGGCAGTGACATCATGTACACAATGGAAGAATCATTAAATACTTGTAGAAGAGGTTACGGAAAATGTAGGAGATATTACAACAACATTGTCTGACTTCTATTAACCATATTTCATTTTATGATACTCATTCTTTTATTTGATGAACAGCATATATGTAGCTTACAATAAAGGGTACATGGTTTTGATTTAGTTTTCTACTTCGTTTTCTTTTGTTCAGATGTTATTCTTTAGCTTTACAAAGATGAGACAGGAGGACTCCATATCAGCAGAGTAACAAATTACAGCTCATCCCTGCTTTTTTCTATTGTAATAATATAATTCTGTTCTCATTGCTCAAAGTCTAGGAACCAAGTACTTATCATCTTATCAGGAAAAACTCAGCATTTTAGGTTCTATTCAGACATCTAATGAAAATCTTGCAGAAGTTAATAGAAAGTCTTTTGGATAAACTTCAGGTTTAAGAGCTTCATTTGCTTATGCACTTAAGGATGCTTTTACCAGTAAAATGCCTCGTCTAGAACTGATTTTTTTTCTTTTGTTTTTTTAATCTCTTTAAGCTGCAACAGTTGCCAAATTTCTGTTGGTGAATTACAGTTCAGAATTTCAGTCGGCTTTCACCTCTTTTTGGAAAGTAGAATTGTTGACCCGGAAAGGAATATCAGTTTCCACCAAGTACACGCTTGCTAGAAGAACTTGGCAGGACTTATTGATTTTAATCATGCTACCATTGTTAAGAAACCAATAGGGTCAGATCTCTTGAAACAGAAAAATTTACCATGTACTTAGGGTGCCAAAAGCATTCAGTGTTCAGTTAATATGGCTTGATTGATAGGTGATTCAAAAAGTGTGTTTTCAAGAAATGTTTGAATGAGGCATAACTGCAAGATACCTTTGGTCAATGAGAGCTGCAAATAATAAAAATGGAAACTTAAAGTAGGGGTTGAAAAGTTTGCACGGAGTGAAGAAAATGAAGCTTACAGGAGGAGGAATACTCAAAATGGTATTTGAAGGGAAAGAAAAAGATAGTCATGGTAGGAAGATGTCCATTACAAAGATCTGAGAAAGACCATTTGATAACATCTTAGAGACTAATGACAGTTCCTTAGAGATTTTTAGAAAAGTGTGAAAATAAACAAGTTTAGATAGGTTTAGAAAAAATCAGTAAAATTCCCAAACTTATAAGAGCATATGGGAACCTGTTCTGGTGGTGTTGTCACTGAGTCTTGTAGCCTTCATTGATGACAGCTGCAAAGATGTGGGACAGTGATGGGAAAGCACCCCTCTTTTTGTTTTGCCTAAAGTTATTTTATCCCTCTATAAAAGGGATTTAATTATGTAAATTATGGCAATGTAAAGGTCTCAGATATGACTCAAATGAAAAGCAGCTGGTAAATATGAATTCAAAGTCATAACCACACTGCAGTGGTTATTTACTCCTATATTCTCTATATTGTTTCTATACATTTACTGTTTATAGTATATTGTGCATACAGTATATATGTAAACTGACATTTTAGTGCAAATTATATTTGTATTTTCCATTATAACTGAGGAAAATATTTTTTATTAGACATATTTTGAGGTGTATTAGGGCTACTAATATCTTTTTCCTCCTGTTTTGATTTGCTCCAGTATTCAACTTCATTCATACAATTGTATTTGTACTAATGCATATAGGCATTTGTCACAGAATGATGTGCTGAGAGAAGCTTAATTTCTCTGGACAGTTCATATTTTGTTGCTGGACATTGAGTGACACTTCTAGAGCGCAATACATCTCAAAGAGCAGATTTACCATGTGAAGGTACTTTTGCTACTGTAATAGAGAAAGCTTTCCATATACAGGATGCCAGTCTGAGAGCTCATTGAAATGACTGAATTGCAGAGCTGAGCTAGGTGTGAGTACAGCTGGTGTGTGTGTGGGGGGGTCTGGAGTGCTGCTTGTCTCTTGGTGGAATTGGCTTTTTACCCCTAGGAGAGGTATTGTAAAGGTCTGGGTCATTATGCAGTGGTCTGTTCATGGTATATTGTACATATTGTTCAGTATGCTTACACTGGATGATTAGCAAAAATCAGGAGCAGAACTATTTTACATTTGTGTCATGGGTAGCAGGAAAATATATCCTCTTCACCTCTTAGAGCTTTGAACTTTGCTTGTTGCTTCTCTGTAGATGGGAATGCAGCTAACTCCTCAACACAAAGCAACAGAAAATTCAGTAGTAATTGATGTATTTTAAATTAGATAGTTGGTGATTAGTATTATTTATTTGTAAGTAGTAAATTTGCCTTTTAATTATGTACGCTGAGAAAACTGAATATTACAAGTAGGTAAAGGAAATGAACACTGAATGAAGAGTTGCCAGCTTTTAATTATGTAAATGAGCACCACTGCAGAAGAATTATTTAGTAATCTTTTTGTGCTTAGAATTGCAAATCTATCTCCACAATTGTGTTTAAAACAAATGAAACTGGATTTGTATAACTTCTTTTCTGTAGATATTTGCAGTTAATGAGATTGAACAGAAGTATCAGTAGTCTTAAGAGACTCTATGTAATGTGCGGTGGATCAGGGCAGTAGAACTGAAATATTACTGCCAATATTCTTCTAGGGGATCGTATTATATTGTAATATATTACTTGAGAAACAGCAATTATCTATTTTTCCTGATTTTTTACTATTATGCTTTTATTAAATGTTTTATTAACTTTTTATGGCTGAATATTTTTTTTATTCCCATTCTGCTGAAGAATCTAGTTGAATGTCTAAGCTAGGACTCTTCCCAAGTGGTCTACTTTTCACTGTCTCTCTCTAGCTCTTGGAATACCTTTTTTTTTTTTTTGTCTCATGTTAGTTTTACAGCCTAGTGCCACTCTTGCTGGCAAAGTACTTAGTGCTCTGGCACTGACTCAATGAGTAAATAGTGGTGAAAGAGCAGGCTAATTTATAATCTCTTCACATCACCCTAAAAATGTATCTGAGGTTCAGTAATGCTAATAGGCAGTAAGAAGTGTATTTTTAAAATTCATTGGGGAAAAAAAAAAAGGAATTAAAAGCCCTGAAAAACAGCATTGTGACAGAAGGATAAACGATGAATAAAATGCATTTAGAATATTGTGCAATAACAGTGAATATCCTTTCCTAACCAGGGAAAGAGCTGGGAGTTAGGGGAGAGAACATTGTCCGCCAGTCCACAGCTCGATTGAAATTTTGTTTTCTGAGTGAGAGAGAACTCTTGACTTTCCAAGTCTAAAAGTCAAATTATGCTAAATCAAACACTACACAGAGGCACACTACATGTGTTCCCCAATACTGAAGACCTGGTAGGTATAGATAAATAGAGGCCATCAACACAATCCAGTAGTCACATTCATGATTGCATGTAGATCTGGGCAATGAAATTGAGTCTTGTGATTGGAAAAAGGAATTGGCTGTTCTGCTACTTCTTGCACCCATGAAGAAATAAACATTCTTCACCGTCCCAAATGCTCATCATTTTTCAGTTTCAGCTTTGATTGTCATTATCATTTTTTCTCATAAATTCCAAGGAATGAAATTCCAGCAAGGTTGGAAAAAAAAACTGTAAAATTATTTCTTCTACATTCGTATTTAAAACCAACATGCGCATATTCACAGATATTGAGTTTTTTTTTGCTCTTGCTATAGGATTAATCAGCAGCAGCATGTTTATTCTCCTTATTCATTGCTGCTATTTAGAGGAAGACTAACATAGCATTGATATATTCTGCTCATTATCTGTTGATGTATGGGATAAAGAAATGTATGTGGAAAAGGTTGTAAATGTGATAGTTCTTTACTGAATTGAGAAAAAATGCTCAGTCACAATAAATAAATTTAGAGGTATAGATAGGTGTAATTCTATCTCTTTGCTTAATTCACTTCTAGTTGGAGATTTACTAATTTGGAGACTGGACAATGAATGACTTTAGTCATCCTTTGCAATGTAGAAGGACTTTGGGAAGATACAAAATGTTTCTTCTAGCAATTGTGTGCTTTACAAAGTAAAAGTAAAGATAGGAACCTGGAATAATTAGTGGGAAAAAAGAAGTCTCTAGGTTAAAGGGCTACAATATAAGAAATATAATATGTAATTATTTTACAGTTGAAGGGTATTATTACAGGATATTTGGTGTGCTGCCTATCAGAGCTGTGGGTGGTTGAAGATAGCTTAAAGAGTTTCTGTTTGCCTCTCTTCATTTAGGATTCATGAATTTCTCCTTTAAGCAGAAGTGTATGCTTTTTATGAAGAGAAATAATGTCATTTTTAGAATCTCCTTAGCTCGAAGACCAAAACCCAATTAAAAGTATCTGTGAATGACATTAAAAAAAAAAAAAAATCACACACAGAAAGCAGTGGAAAAAACCCCCCACATTTCCCACAGGACTTTCAATTACTCATAATCTTATCATCACAACTTTACTGTTTCTGTCAATATGCATATGCAGCTTGGCTTCAGGGAATTTTTTTCATATATGCAAAAGAAAAGTCACAACTGCATCTAAAAAGGATGTTGTTTGTTTAACTATTCTTTTGAAAGGCTTATGGTGGAGAAATGTAAAAACTAATAAATGCTAGTTGTTGTAGTTGGTTGGTGAGGAGATTGAAAAAATCCCTTTTCTCCACTGCATAGTTTTATGTCAAATTTTTATTAGTTTACTTTACAGTGTGGTAAAATCTCCTGCTAGTTACCAGCTCCATATATAAACAAGTGAACATGTTTCTTAATTCAAAAAGCCTACGTAGCTTGTATATGTTTTGCTGTGTTAGGGTCGGTTTTTTGGTATTTTTGGGGTGTGTGGTTTTTGTTAGGTTTGCCAGGCTTTTTTGTTTTTCTGTTTGGTTGGTTGGAGTTTTTTTGGTAATTCCTGTAACTAGCCTGAAGTACCTTGATATTTCAATATAACCCAGACCTCAGAATTCAGGCAAGCCTCCTCTTTCATTGATGTTTCTCTTGCAGTTCAAGGATAAAAGTAATGTTAAGGAGTACGACTATAAGATCAAAACTGAGTATGTGGTTCATTAACGTGTCCCAGAGTGCTGATTACTTTCTCTTGAATTTCTCCCAAATTCACTGTCAGAGTAGAGCTTTATTTCATGGTTGTGGATGAATTACTTGCCACTGCTTTATGACTAACATATTCCTGAAATTTGCTAGCACCCTTTTTTTCAGTTTCATGTTCAACTCTTTATCACATATTTGAGGAGCCTTAAAATGTTTTCATAACTTTGGAATTGTTAAACTGGTGTCCTACTTCCTTTTTTTTTCTTTTTTCTTTTGAATCTTTAGTTAATTCACCATGTAATTGGAATAAAGCTAGAATGTTCTAGAAAATGTTGCTATTTAAAAGATTGAAATAAAATTGTAAACAAATTATTTAAGTCAAAATATTTTCATACTGCATATGTTAAGTTTTTGCTGACAAAAATGAACATGAATTTTTAAATTTGTTATAAGCATTTATGCTTTTATAACTACGTGGTCGCATCTCAAGTTGATATTGACATAGCTCAATCTTTTGTTCTCCACTAGTCAGCCAAGATTGATTCATGACTAATAAACTCCATAAAGTGGTTGTGCTGTTTTGAAAAGTTCAGAAATTTATGTATGATTTAGTATATTTTCTTTTGATTTGGGTAAACTGGTTATAAAATACAGGGAAGCTAAAAGCACTGAGATTTCTTGAATTAACCTTAATTGTCGGCTTCTTTTTCATGTATTACTTGGGGATTATTATTATTATTTCGGCAGCGTTCACATAATGAAGTGTTATATGTGTTTGTAGGTTTTTTCCCATTTCATTTTGAATTTTGAAGGGTTAATAGCTCCAGATATAATGTGCATTGAGGTAAAACTTGACACTGAAGAACATACTTAAAACATAATTTTTAAAATTTGGGGGTTTTGTGATTTGAAGATTGTGTGTATTCTTAGTTAAGAAAAAAAAAATCTTTATTTTGGACTTCTTTGCCTACAAAGCAAACATGCCTGAAATATGTGAAATGAAATGTAACAGATAATTTATTTGTTACCTCTCTCCATTCCATCCAAAGAGGAGGGGAAAGCAAAAATTAAAAAAAAAATGACATTATAATGTCTGCTGATGCAAGAGAGAAGCCCAAGATCAGCCTATGGATTAACTTAATCCTATAAAAGTTTAATGATTGCTATACAGGCCATTTCATTTCAGGCCATTGTGAAAAGTGTTGAAGCTGGGATATATATTGCTATTCAACTACAAGTATCTTCACAGATACATGTTGTTTCAGAAGCGGACTTTTATTAGGGTAGGATTCTACATGTATCCTGAGGTCTGCATTGTATTTTCTGGAATATGAGAGGCTGCAAGAAGAATGCTCTGGAGGTCTTACTAGTAATAATAAATGAATAGTATAAAGACTTCTTCTGGAAAGGAAAAAGTCTGAAAAGTTACTTCTGAAATCTGGGGAGTTCCAAAATTACGTTGATTCTGGGGAGACTTTACTAACTTCTTGATAAGATATATTCTTTTAAGCTCTTTCATGTGTCATATTTTATGGTGTTATTTTAGTAAATGTTCAAATTAGACCTGCATTGTATATATTGTATTGGGTTAAAATATTAACTTTGTTGGCAATCTAAACTGTAATACTTTTATAGCATTTAATTTGTTCATTTTGACTTTGCTAAACAGTTCAGACAAATATTGCTACATGTAGAATGGGATGAAACTGCTTACACTGCCTTGTGTGTCTGGCTTCACAAGGTTTCTTAAAAGGAACTTGTTACAAAATGATGTGGAGGATTAAAGAGCCATGCATTGTCTGGAGTCAAGAAAGGGTGAGGAGCAGTTCTAGAGGAAGAGTCTGGGAATGAAGTGGGCAGGTGAAGATGGACTGGTGGTGGTTGTCTGAAAATGTTCATAATACCAGATTGAGTGGCAATGCCTAAGGGTATGGCTGGCAGGAAAGTGCAGGATTGAGAAGTTCGCATCCAAAAAACATTGATGTAATTTCTAAAGCAGCGGGAGCTCCTGAAGTGATGAGAATCATCATCAAAAGCCAAAGGATCGGGCTTTTTTATTTCTTAAGTAAATGGAACTAAATTACATTCAGGTTAATTTACATGGTTTTTTATAGGGCTTCTTAACAAATGCAGTAGGAAATAATACATGTGAAACAACAAGAGGCTGAGGATAATATGGTTTAGACATGAAATTATATATAAGTTCTCTTTCTTCAACCAACTGATAGGCAGTGACAAAATTAAACTTTGAAATGACAAGGAACAGCCAAGAGGGTGAAAGTCCCAATCAGGCTGGTGACAGAGATAAAAGAAAGAGACAAAACTGTTTCAGTTGAATTGACAAAATCACAGGGAAGAGGAATACTGTCTTTTTCTGAGAATAATGACTGAACTGATAGAAGTTTAGTGGAAGAGTGAAGAGAATTACAGTGCCAAAATACAGAGAATACAGGAAAGTTTAGTGTAGGGGATCTGGTGGTGATGATACATATTTTAGAAAGAGAAATTATAAAAGCTAATGATAAATCCCTTTGGTTTTTCTGATGGTTTCAGAAGTAAAAAAATTTTCAGACCCTGTAGGAGCAATGTGCAGTCAAGGAGGCAAAGCCTCTGAAAGACTGTGCAAGAAAGATGCAGCATTATTTTTGGATCCATCTTCTCTGTCGATCCACCTCATGCTAGAAAATCTGTTTCAATTGTTGACAGAAGACAAAATTGACAAAATCAACTGTAGCAAATTACTTTTTACTTAAGAATTCCTAAGCAATAGCAATGGATAGAGTACGTACTAAGCATCATATATAACCTCTGCTTTGAAGTTATCTTTGTATTGGGAATGAGAAAGTGACAGATGTTATGCAGATCTTTTAAATGGATGTAGAGTTCTAACCCTCAGCAAGAACGGAGGTAGGAAACAGCAAGGCTCTGGGAATCTGCTTACAGGAATCTATGACTATTAAAGTAACAGATTTTAAACGGTTTTCTTTAGAATTTTAAATGCATTAGAAGAAATTGCAATAAAGAATAGCATTAGTGGCATGATGAAAAAATAGATCAGGGAAAAGTTTAGTGTTTGAAAAAGGAGCTCTGTGGGTACAGTCCACTAGAATGTTCAAAGAATTCTCTGAGTGCGTGGATAAGGGAGAATTTCTTGATAGTTCTTAGTTGACTTGGATCTCCATAATTCATGCAACAATAACTCTTGTCAGATGGAGAAATGGAAGTAAATTATTACCCATAGAATGAGAAGGAACTCATACTTTCATGTATATTAAGACTATTTAGAAAACGCAAAACAAAGGGATATAATATATTAATGGTAAACTTTAGAATTTAACTAGTTCTTGTGATTTGAGTGCTGGTGTCTACCCATGCATTGATATAAAAGTACAGAAAATAAATGCAATTTAAGATTGTTTGCAAATCTTCACACAAGTCTGTTTATTTAGGTACTATTGTGTTCTGTAAAGAGTTTGGGACTGTTATATAAGTGGTGTGCTGGAATACAATAGAAGTAAAATAAATGTCAGGTTGAGGTTATATTAAAAGACGTGAACAATTTTTAGTTGGAGATAGAGGGGTTTAACTTGGTATCCCAAGTTAACTGAAAAAATCTTCCCATAAAATATTTCAGTATTAATGTGATATCTAAGTTTGTATCTATCTCTTATACCTTTTTCCTCTCCAAATTTGTCTCCTCATCATTAATTTTGTACATTATTTTTAATATTTGCTTCTAGAAATCAGTGTAAAATTAAACAAGATGACTGTAACATATTAAAGAATGTTAGTTATTTTTATATTGATTGTTAGTGAGAGTCGCTTTTTAACTTCTTTCATCTGGTGTAACTTATCCACTATTTTTGATAGTCTTATTCCATATGCACAGGCTTTTATCTCTTTCTCCTTGGAATAGCACCACTCGTCTCACTTATCACAGTAGTTCTTTCCTTAAATGACTTCTTAGATATTTCAGAAAATTGGATAGCAGTTATGATATTTGACTTCATCTTTTTACTAATGGAATTTATTTCTTTGGGCATGTTAAATCAAGTCACAGTTTTTTCCCCGAAGATATCTGACACTGTAATATGTGCAATTTTGTATTAGTTAAAATATCCATTACCAAAAATTGGACAATTTCCCCTTTATTTTATTTAAAAATGTAAAACTGAGTAATATTAATAACAAGAAGAAAGTTACTTTAAAGGAAGCAATAGAGATATTCTTCAGACTAGCTAAGTGTTTGAGAGCTGACTTTTTCTTTGCTGCCGTGATGAATGTGGATTTTTGAACTTACTATTCCATTTGTGGCATCAGCCTATAGAACCTAATGTGGACATGTCTCCTGATTGCTTTAAAACAGCTGTTGTTTTAAATTTTTGAAGGAAATCCTAGGGAAACAGGAGGCTGGAGAGAAACATTAAGGTTTTTTGCCATGTCAAGATGACACTACATTTTCAATGTCCTTCCTAAATCATTGCCAGCATTTTATTGGCTTATTACGGCTGTTATTATTCATTGAGCTGATAATTTCAGAGAACCATTTCTAATGATCCCTATAGTCCTTTGTTTCATTTTGCTCCTGAAACTGAGTTCATGGTTATCTAGGCATGGCTTAGATTAATTTCTACAGATCCATTGCCTTACAATTATCAACTCTGAAGATCATCACGCTCATTTGATTTGGCTAAGTCCACTCTGCAGAAGTTGTGTTGGCTCTTTCCAACAGGTCATTGTTGTCAATGTACCCAGGGACATTACATTGTATTTCAGAGTCTTAAGTGATTGCCAGAAATGGAAGTCAGGATCAGTGGCCTGTAGTTCCTCAAATCACTTTGGAAGGAAATTAGTGCTCTTTACAGATGGATGCTGCACTGAAAACCTGAGGCTGTCCTGCTGCCTCAGTTTTTTGCAGAGACATTGCAGAGCTTTCCCAGTTGGTAGTTTGGGGTGGATGCCACAGACGCCAAATGATCTACTAACACCTAACTTACCTATTGATCTAATAATCTGCATAGAAACTCTTAAACTGTTAAACAACTCTTTTCAGAGGGGAAGTGGTAGAGAACAGACTGATTCACTATTTCCTTATCTGTTTTTTTTAATTTAATTGCTAAGAGTCTGACCAGTTACTGACTGGGGTTTTTTTTTTGGTTTTTTTT
>VWZT01000757.1:171868-238600 GCA_013397055.1 Pachycephala philippinensis
TTTATTGTTGGTGGTTTTTTTTTTTTTTTTTTTTTTTTTTTTTTTTTTTTTTTTTATTTAAAATGCCAATTGCACCCTGAGATGTTTTCACAAAGAAAATTAATTAAGAAAAATCAGATAAAACTGAGGACATAACCTTATAAAAGATGGAAAAGTTAAAGGAAAAATGCTAACAACAATTAGATTCAAGACCCAATCTTAAATATATAAAATACGTGACCTGGAAAATAGTATAAATTGAGTTGTGAATACTTTTATGACTGTATCCTTTGAATCTGTGGTAGTCTCCTTTTTTTTTCCCCACCAAAGTTTTCCTCTGTGTTAGGACTACATGTGCTTTGTTATCTTCCAGACCATTGGTTAAGCATCATTAATCTGAAAACAATTCCATATGAGATATTTTAGGATAAAATATGTGTGATTCTGCCCAAATATGAATATGCTAGAGTTGGATTTTCTATCCACTGTTTTATGATAAGCCAAGAATTCTCCTATAGCCAATTATGCTCCTGTCTTATTAATCTTTTTGGCATTGTTAAACTCACCTTTGTCAGATGGACAACTTAGGTTGATGAAATAAGTTATTTTGAGTGGTGTTCCAGTACTCATTAGCTTCAAATTGAACTACTGCTCAGGGAATTTTTTTTTGTCATATTTGACATTTTAAAGTTGGAAATAGTTATTTTATGTACTTTCCTCTTGGCTGAATGTGTCAGTCTACATACAGCTTCCTGCCTTTTTCATAAGTAAAAGGTTTGTGTGTTAACATATTTAATTCCATTTTTTTTATTTGTGTGTTGTGTTTCTAATTCATCTAGTGAATTTAAATGGTTATTGGTTATTTAGAAAGTAGAAGGAAATGACTGATTTGTTAATAGAAAGTGCCTAGCCACTTCAGTGATCTTAAGTGAAAATTGAACTGCAGATGTTAAATTTTAAACTTTGTTTCCCTAAAATAGTTGTTTAATCATGGGAAAAAATGCAGATAACATTTTTTCATTGTCATTAATTCATTGTAATTCTACATGGCATTTAAGTTTCAAAGCTTTTTAAGATCTGTGTTTAGTAATTAGATAGTGGAAATGAAGGAATTAATAACAGCAAAATTAATAGATGTTTAATAAAGAGGATTTCAATCTTTGATAGCTTTCAGAAGCTCTTGAATAGATGCAGTTTTTTCAGATATTTTAAAGCTTGTCATGTAAGCCTAATGTTTAAAGGGATACCCTGCACAAGATCTGTGGTTCTGCCTATAGCAAGTTTGTGATTTTGCAAGGAGGAGTAATATGTCCCTGTTTAAGCATTTAATATGTTGATATATGTGCTAACTGGCTAGACACTCCCATTGATGAATACAGTTTTGTGGGACTGTATAGCTTGCTTGTGGAAAACGAGAGCCCTGTGATGGTTATTTTTTAAACTGTGATCATATTAAGGAGAAAGTAAGCATAGGGCATTGTGGGGTAAAATGTTTCTAAATACCGTTTCATATTTCTCTTTGGAGCTACAAGTTGTACAAAGGACAAGATGGAAGAAAAAAATAAATTACTTTGTTTTCCTTTATGCAGCACCTGGTGTATAGCATCGTAAAATCTTGTACATCTGTCTGAAATATTAGCAGAATGAAAATGGAGCATAAATTAAAAGAGTTTGTCATAACTAATGACAGGTAATTTTGCTGTCAAATACAAAGCAGCACTGTAATTCAAGTAAAGAAATAGTAATATGGCTAGACAGAAATGCACCAGCTTTCAAGTCTCTCTTTGAAGTTTTCTGGCCAAGACTTAGATGGGAAGGAGAAACATTTGGAATGCATTGAATACTGCATAACAGGAAAATGAATAGTGCTCTTCATGAAAGTACTGCTTGAAATTCTGAAGTTCCTTAACCAGACCATTATATGAAAAACAATCTCATTCTGGATGATGTTTCAGTTGAAAATAAGCACCTATTTCTTAATCAACTTTATTACATTTCCAAGTAATTATTAAACAAACAAAAAAAACCAACCCCAAAAAACCATGGCATCAGCAATGTGTATGGCTAAAAGCAGCTCTCCATTCTTTAGTGGCTTCAGGCACTAGGTGCTTATTTGCACATTTATTTAAGAAAATTAATTCACAACGCAGTTTAATTTAAAAGCAAACAAACTTCCTGCTTTGGAATCTTCCAGAGTTGAACTGCAGATGTTAAATTGCAAACTTAGTTTCCTTAAAGAAGTTGTTTAATGAAAGAAACTTCCAGATATTCCAAAATTACTTTCAAAATATGTGGCAGTGTCTTGCACTGAGCTTTATAGGGATGATTGTGCTGCCATTGAAGGGTTTACCCAAAGAACAAAAAGCTGTCAAAAGATTTCTCCTTTGAAATAAAGAGCAGAGGCTTTTATTGCAACAGCACGTACAGAATTAATATCAAATTCCATTTTTTTTCTCCTCTCCTCTCCCCTCCTCCCCCTTTCCCTTATTTCAGACAGTATAAAGCACTCTTGTTTCCTTTTCAGCAAGGTGTTATCAAAAGCTCTGTAGACTAGAATACTACATAAACAAAAGTTGGTTTAATGAATTGCTTTTTAAAAACTTGTCCACTAGTATTCAAGTTTTTATCCATCTTTTCTACAATGGATTGCTGATGTATCATTTAATATTGAAGAGTAGATAATTTAAAGTGAAAATTGTAATGCTATTGTGCTTTTTTTAAAATAACAAATTTATATTCAGGACAATTCTGACATAATGTGCATTTTGGAAACAGATCAAGTAATAATGGGATCAGTTTTGTCTTAGTAGAGATTTTATCAGGTTTTAGCTCTGTATAGGAATGTAAATGTATTCTCTGGTGAGTACATTCCTATATGACAAAAGAAACAAATAGTTTTATTTAATTTACTCGTACTTGTTCCTGATACACTTTTTTGTTGTTTGCTCATTTTGAGTAAATTTTATTTATTAAAGATTTATTAAAGCATGCGCACGCACTTTGGAGAGGCCTGGGCACTAAATTTGGAAGTTATCATGCAAAACCAGATTTAAAAAAAACAAAAACAAAACAGTGATGCTGATGTTTCTGAAATGGAGATGCAGATGGAGATTAGATTTTCATTTCCAGACCATTTTAGATTATATTCATGGTTGGCAGACCTTATTAGGGTTAGATATATCCTAAATGAAATGTGACAGCTAATTAATTAATTTTGGGTGCATTGTTCTCTTCTATTCTTCTCCTTGCCTCCTAGTTTTCACAGCGTCCTTGTTTTTCTGAAAATAAGTGGAATTTTTTGTCCAAATTACAAGTGATCAGAACAATTATATGAGGAGGAATTGGAGTGGGCATGATGTGTTTAGGACCCTAAGGATGTTTCTGTCCTCCTGCTAGTAATATGTATTGAGACTGATCTTGGGCTTGTGCAGCTAAATGATTTCTAGTTATTCCTGGATCAGCAGGAAATTTTTAGTTTTACCTGGCAGTTGTTGCACTAATCTTGGACAGTGCGGAGAATTACAGCCTTTATCAATGTAAGCCATACTTTTGAGTGGCGCATTTAGAAACTTTAAAAATTTGTTTTAAGGTCATATGCATTAAAAGACAAATCTAAATACTTCTTGCAACACTGTGGTTATATTTTAAAGTGTTATAATACTTATTTTATAAAATATTGATAATTGGTCTACTTTTCAAACAGCAACAATTCATAAAAATGCCTACAAGGAGCAGTTGTTGAAAAGTGTAGTATGGTGATTTATCCACAGTTACACTACTGCAGTCATGCTTTTGAGATACTTGTGTCAATTTAGAATTTGTATGAAGAGAAAAATCCATAGATTTTAAACTATTTAACATCAGAAATTTTGATTTGGATGCACTTTTTGTTTAAACCGACTGATCATATATGAAAACTGACTTTTTACTTTTTACTACTTTTACTTTTACTTACTAAAACTGTGATAACAGTTTTAAGAGCTCCCTTATGAATACATCTATTCATATTATTATCCTCCTGGATCATAAACACACAAAAGCTATATTTTGTAGTGAAATACTGCTATTTAGGGGCTTCTGAATTTATACATATTCGTGCTTCCTAAATGTTTATACAGACAAGTATATAAAAGTATATATTACTGAAATGTACTGACGCACAGGAAACAAAGCAGGAAATCCAACAGCACACAAACAGGTCAAAAAACAATTGTCAGTGTGTCATAAGTACACTATTGACTGAAGAGAATGATACCAGAACACTCTTGCATATTGATTTTAAATTCAGGCATCTTTTCGTAGTCTGCTGCTCTCGCATAGAAAGAGCTTGCTTCTTTTCTTATAATGTTTCCTATTTGTTGTAAATTGGGTTCCTTGGTATGTTGCTATTATGTATTTTTTCCCCCCTCCTTTCTCTTTCTTTTTGTTCAGTGTTTTAACTTCCACAGCATGTGTAACTCGTTTGATGCACAGTAACAAATAGAGCTGAAATGTGTTTTACATTGTGGAGTGTAGAGAATACGTTGATGAGGGTTTTCCTATGTGTGATGCTATAGATAGAATTAGGCAGTTTGGCAGAAACCAATTGTGGTTTCTCTCTTTTCTACTCAGAAGCATTGTTTTTTTCCTTTCTTTCTTTCTCTCCTTTGGATTGACAGGGAACACATAAACAGCATACAAGGATTGTGTCCATAGTGATGTCTGACCATGTAATTTCGTTCTCTTAATTGTTGTTCTTCATGTTGCTGCACTTGCAACTTGAATGACTAAGTGAAATGTGCCATTTGTCTAGGGCTTCACAGTGGCTTGTTGCTTTCAGTATTAGCTAAGTTTGTGTGCATACTTTAGGATATATCCTTTGGCATCTACACCTTTTTCCCCCTAGTTTTGAAGTAACTTTTAGAAAAGGCTCAAGACATAAAGATCTTTGTTTAAATGAAATAATGGTATGGTGGGTGACTTGATTCCTCTGTTTATTCCAAATCATCATAAGCTGTAGATGCCTTTAATACCTTTCAGTTCTTTTCCATTGCAAGGCTCTATTACCAGTCTCGAGAAAATAATAAATTATTGAGAAAGTGATAAATCATTCACATTAACAGCATAGTGAATAAAGTTGCAGCAGGAAATCTTTACCAACAAATACAAAGCAACTCTAAATATACTTTTTTAGAGAATAATTTTTACATCTGGAAGAATCTGCATCATTATGAAAAGAGCAGAAAAATTATTTCCACTCAAAAAAGGGAATTTCTCAGATAAAAATTTCGTCTTTTTCTTTACACAGAACTGAGTTTCCAAGGAGTCTAATAATCATTATGATGATACACCTGACCTAGAAATTTAAACTGCAACATTAAATTCATTCCCTTTCTAGGACAGAGGCACCACTTTTAGCTGTATATGTGCCAGATTGCCTTGAAAACATTTTCTGTGGATCTCATGAGATGATGTCCCAGAAACTTGACTTTTAAGGCAAGAATGACTCACTCTCTACAGGCTGAATGCATAAGACACAAAGTAGGGATAAAAGTTGCTTCCTAACCAATTTTGTCAGTGCTTCAGAAATAATCTTTCAGTAGTATTTTCTAATAGGGTAAAGTAGAACTCTATTTCATTTTCTTTTGGCAATAGATACTTCATAATCCAAGTTATTCCTAATTAAAGGATGCAGCAAATGTCTCCTCTAAGCACAAAATTTTTAAACTTTTTTTCTTCTAAATTTTTATCCATATTAATTCAGAGCAGTTAGACTGGCTCAGGAAAAATGCTCCTCATCATTAAATGGTTATAAGCTTAAATTGCAGTACTTCCCTTTTTCCTACACTAAGCATAATGCAGAAACTTCACCACTGCCATGGTTTAAACCCAGCCAGCAACTAAGCCCCACACAGCCTCTTGCTCACTCTCCCACCCGCTGGAAGGGGGTGAGACTCAGAAGGGTAAAAGTAAAAAAATGTGTCAGTTCAGATAAAGACAGTTTAATAGGTAAAGCAAAAGCTGCACACACAAGCAAAGCAAAACAAGGAATTCATTCACTGCCTTCCCATGGGCAGGGATCTCCAGGAGAGCAGGGCCCCATCCCATGTAACAGTGACTTGGAAAGACAATTGCCATCGCTCCCTGAACAGCTCTCCTCTTCCTTTTTCTTCTCCCCGCTTTATATACTGAGCATGATGCCATGTGGTGTGGAATATCCCTTGGGTCAGTTGGGGTCACCTGTCCTGGCTGTGTTCCCTCCCAATGACCTTTGCAGCCCCAGACTCCTCGCTGGTGGGGTGGTATGAAAAGCAGAAAAGGCCTTGGCTCTGTGCAAGTGGTGCTCAGCAACGAAAAAACCATCCCTCTATTATCAACACTGGTTTTGGCACAAATCTGAAACATACCCCTCATACAAGCTACTATTGAGAAAATTAACTCTACCCCAGCAAAAACCAGCAAAGAGTGAAGAGCCAGCTGAAAAATTTTTGTATTCACTAGGTGAAATGTCTTCCTGTACAGAGGGCTCAGGGGAATACAGCAGTTTCAATTTTTTTGGTCTGCCTGAAATTTAAAAGCCTGTATGATAAAATGAGATGTTTCGTACATAAACAAGAAGATCAATCTAAGCTCCCTAAGGGAAACTTATGAATGATAGTGGTTGCTCTGAATTTTTTTTGTCTGCTACATTGATTTATCCCCTATAAATGTTTGATTTCAATCTAGATATATCAAAATGAGACTAGCGTAGCATAGTATGCAGAGATTTTATTTAATTTAGAAGGCCATAACATCTCTAAAATTTTGGGTTGAAATATTTACTGACTGCAAAAGCCATGCCTGTTATTCTAAAATGAAGTAATTTTATCCTTGAAGTAAAGAAAAAAAAAAAAGAAAAAAAAAAACTTTAGATCATGTAGACAAATTAATTGCATTTTAGGATTTATAATTCCAAAAAGTGTGTGATTACCCACACTTTTTTAGTAATTTTGAATAAATAAACAAAATCTCTTACCCAATCATAGAATCCTGAAGAGGTGGCCATTTCCATCCGAGTTGTACGCATAAGTTTACACATTTACAGTACAGTATTGCCTTTCTTATAATGAATGGCATTGTAGGCTCAGGGAAAACAGTACTTTGGATCTGACATTTCTCTTTGTCCTATGGACTTTTGTAGTGCTTATTGTAAATGCTTTCTGGCATTTTCCCAAGATGGCCTAATGGAAACAAAAGGAAGGTACTGATGGTGATGAATGTGTGCTTGGTGTATGAATGTGGAAGTGGTCAGCGTTTGCTCCTGAACTCGTGTCTTGTTAGAGGGGTTGAGGTTTCAAAGGGGAAGAAGTCTACACTATTTCGACAAAGCTCAAAAAAAGCTTTGTATACATTGGGAAGGTTTGATGAGGAATCGTACTTCATCAGACAGCCTAACAAGTATCTGTGCAATGCCTTGCTACTCCAGTAGCAGTTTCTAGTGATGAGCATGTCAGGTGAAGTCCTTCTAGGGAATATAAAAAGAGAGTAGGACAATTGCTAGAATCACTAGCTAGAATTTGTAAGCATGAGTGGTTGAGTCTTAATACTCATTTAAAAAAGCCAGAGATAACTATTTCTTTTGTCTGCCCAGTAGTTTTTCTTCTTTTTTCTTATTCTCTGTGAAGTATTAGAAATGCAGTGTTTGAATTTCTGTCTTCCCTGAGGTGTAGAAATAGTATTACTACCCTCCTTTGCAATATGATACTTCTGACTATTAATTCTGAAAATTGTCCCAATTCTTGTCTGAGCCAGACACTCTTGGATTTACTTACCTTTTTTTCCTGTCCATCACCAGGCTCATGTGTCTTTGAAGATTCCTAAAATAGTTTTTCCCACTTAACAACAGACTTTTTATTCTCAGTTTCTTTCTGAGAATCAGCTTGCATATTTTGAAATAAAAAATTGCTTTATGATTATTTTAGTATTCATAATACCAAGAATTTTAAAATTCTGTGAATATCATTTTTTAATCTTCAGTGGTATTTTTGTGAATAAATGATGCTGTATAGCAATTCTCTGAAGTTTTTAATGAAAATATTAAACAAAAAGAGACTCATAATTACTGCATTCAATCAGATAATACATTAATCAGTTCAGAAAAATATCATTATATGATATGATAGCTAATCCACTGCAAATTCATTTTGCAAAATATGTAGGCACACTAGTACAAATGTTTTATGAAACCAAGTTTTTATTTTCTGTTTTGCATTTTATTAGAAAGTAATTATTCTTTGAGACAGAATTGAAACATATATAAAGTTTTTAGGTTTAACCTTTTTTTCCTCTGTTAGTAAATACTTTGTGAAAGGATCCTGATTTGTTGACCAACTTCTACTAAACAATACCCCCTAAATTAATGAAGTATTTAGTGGTTGCTGCTTATTTTCATAGGCCTACTCCACTGTTGGTCATCAAAAGCTCAGTATATATGATAGATAGTTCCCAATATGTGTATTTCGTATGCTTGATTTGTATTTCCTCTGTTTCAGACCACTAAGGAAGTCGATTCAAGAAAATAATTATAAACATTTATTATTTTCAATGTACTAATTATGTTTCAAGGAATGGAAACCCTAAAAATGCCAGGTTCCCTGTTGTTTTAGAGGATCGGGGAGAGATTAACAGGGAATGGTAGGAATGAGTATCCTTAGTGCAATGATGAGATCATTTTGTATAAAGGAATATATTTATAGCTTTATAGCTATACCTCAATAATGGGCTGAAGCTAGTGAGGAATTAGCTTTCCACAGAGATGGAGTTCAGCATGGAATGGCTCTAGAATCTTAAATCAACATCCTAAGTCCATTGATATCTGGAAGCCAAAAGTCTGCAAAGGCTGCATCACCAGAAGTTTGCATAAAGAAGAAAATATGTTCCAAGATATAGGATATGTCCACCAAAAACGACTGTTGCTGAAGAAAAATGCATCAATGCATGAGGAATAAGTGTTAAAAACTCTATTTTCAGGCTTTAATGTCATCTATCAGTAGGTTGGTTGATCAGAGACATGAGATCTAGGGACTCTTTGTAGAAAATATTCCTTATCAGAAATATAAAGGACGAATTTCAGTATGCTGATTCGGATGCTTGCAAACTCTAACTTTAGACAGGATCTAGTCTGAACATTTCTGATCAGAAGGTTTGATTCATTGATCCAAAAGTGAGTGGGTAGTTGGTTAAATGGGAGATTCTGGTTCCACCATATTTCCTGTAATTTGTCTCTGTCACAAAATTTATCATTCATGTTGAGATTCTGGTGAGAGTGGTTATGAATGACTTAATTACTGGTAAGCTTACAGTAGCCAAATTAAGGCTGAAGAACAACAAACATGCTATATTAATCTGACAGGTTTTATCTAAAGGAAACTCTGGAGGCTCTTATTTGTTCATAAGACAAGTGGAATAGTGTGGTAAAAGCAAACTGTTGAAGAAATAATATTTTCCCCTTTTTTGTTGAGGAGGAGCTTTGCTGACTCTGGAAATTTCATTAATTTCCTGGATTGTTCTCAGTAACAGTTGCTTCTTGCTCTTTTGACAGTCACAGATAGTTTCTAGGATATGCAAAGGTGTTTTCTGCTGATGCAGGAGCTGCCTTCCCAAAATACACAGAGAATTAGCTTACTTTTGCCAATTTGAAGAGGGAATACTTGGCTTCTGTCCCAGTTCTTTGTTTACTGCAAAATTTGTTGTTTCTTGAGCCACAGCTATGTCCCTTCTACTGTTTTTTGGGGGGGATTTTTTGGTGGTTTTCTTCTTTTCTTTACACATTTTTTTACAACCATACTGATTGAATCATGCCAATATTTCTCACAGCTCATTTATCAGGATT
Organism: Pachycephala philippinensis; assembly: GCA_013397055.1. Classification (NCBI taxonomy): domain Eukaryota; kingdom Metazoa; phylum Chordata; class Aves; order Passeriformes; genus Pachycephala; species Pachycephala philippinensis. The sequence goes on from VWZT01000757.1 coordinate 181,698, forward strand.
TCCCCTTACCTAGGGATATCTAACTAGTTATAAATTCCAGTCTGAATCACTTGTAAGGTTAAAATGGACTTCTGGAGGACATCTCATTTTTCTGTATTTTTATAGCTGTCTTCATGCTAGCATCTTCAAAGATTGTTTTCCAATCTTTTTTTTTCTTCCAGATCATTTGTCTCTCTTTTCTGTACTTGATCTCCCTTGAATATCTTGTTCCCGAGAATTAGACTGAGTAATGACTTTTGAGTAGGAGTCTCCAACTAATCAAATATTTGATATTTGTCAGTTTTCCATTTTGCTGACCACGGCTTCTTGCAGGGACAGGCAGCTGCACACTGTCTATTGATAAAGCTGGCTCAGTAGAGTTCCAGTGAAGAGCAGTTATTTTTTTCTTCCGTTCTTCCAACTGTGCTTACGTGTATCTTAGAAGATAAAATGGCATTGGCACTGGCTCTGCCTTCAGTCTCTTCTTAGTATGAAAAGAAGGCTTCATTTGTTCAATTCCAATCAGTCATCTCTTCATCAAGCTATATTGATTCTTTTTTCTTCTCTCAGCAGGGAGAGCACAGTTTTTTGTAGGGTGAGTCTCATTTCATTTTCATTAATCATTTGAGGAAAGTCAGGAAAAACCTGTGCCTGCATTAGACTATCAAAGGATTTAGCCCAGTTCCTTACAGTAAAGAACTGAAGGCAGTTGAATGCAGTAAAGATGAGATATAGATGACCACCTGAATCTCTCTAGATTTCCCACAGTGCTTGAAAGGATTGGATATTTTTTCACCTGGAAGTTATTTGAGTTCACTTCTATTGTTTAACCCATGATGTGGTACCATCCTATTAATTGCTTAAAGAAAAAAGAGTAAAAAACATTCTCAGTACTGCCAACTTAGATAGTTAATTTGGAAGATATATGTGATTGAACCATTACATAATAAATGTCTTCATTATTTGTAAGTACTTGAAACCCCTCATCAGTAAGGAAACAACTCTTGTGTGGTTGAGCTTCCTTCCTCAGTGCTTTGTATCCTGCTAAATCTGAACAAGTTTTCTGTTCGTCTATGAATGTGTTTCTGCATGCATTTTCTGGAAGAAGCAAATGCAAACAGAAGTAGAATGGTGAAAGTGAAAATGTGGAAATTATTCTAATAATAAAGTGTGTGATTCCATTTTTGATGAGAAATATTGCCAGAGTGATTCATGAGTTTAGATCTCCTTTTTGTAATTAATACTATGCCTTTAATGCTGTTAACCATGTTTCAAATGGATTTGGAAAATGCTGTTAAAATCTTTTTCATCTTGGAATCTTAAGTGATTTGGGAGCTAGCAACCAAAACTGTTATGTTTCTTTCCAAAATAACAACTAATATTTGAAAATAAAGTCAAAGTTCTTTTGCACTTTAAAATGCAGAATACTGAATTGTTTAGTTATTGAATATAGTTTTAAAGGTGTAGTGAGCAATTTCATGTAATAAAAAACCCCCAGTTATTGCTCCACTGATGTATTTTTAATGCTGCGTTTAGATCATTGATGAAGATGGTTCTGAAGGTTTCTTTTCACTTGAAAGTTTTACAAATTGCACTTCATGTTCAGTATCTCTTGGTATAGGATTATTTTTTTGTGAGATGTCATTGGTCATGTGGGTGCTAGAAAGATGAGTAGTCTTTTGTTACAGTTTTGGGATGCCATGAAGTTGGTTTACAAAGAGGCAGGCACAGATAAGAGGCATCACTGTGAAACTGCATTTATAAATTATAAGACTGCTGATCAGGGGGAACAGTTGCATCCATTAGTGACAAGGAAGATGAAGAAGCTAATCAAAGGGAGGAAATGCTGAAGGCAAAAAGGGAAACAAATTAGAGTCTTAGTCATATATATTATATGAAATTAAAAACATGTAAACTTAAGAAATGGAGGTGTAATTTCATCTTATATTCCTGGTCTCTGCACAAACTACCTAGGTGTTATCCATAGCTTTATGGTATCATCTGAAATACATGGTAAAATTATAGATTAATAACTTAAATCTGTGTTCTGAGAGTATTTTAAGTATTGAGTTGCCCGTGAGTGTTATCTTGGTAAAATAGCAGTGACCAGAATGTACTATTTATCCCCTGGTAAAACACCTCTCTTGTAATAATTTAAAAATGTTAATCTTTTAGACTGGAGCAGGAACCCATATGGTAGGTGCTATAAAATTAGAGATTACTGTATGTGTGTCTATATATATATATATATATATATATATATATATATATATTTACACACATATGTATTTTTAAATCTGATTCTCTCAGTAGGCTCTATCTTCTTCCATTAAGATGAATTCAGCTCTTTTCTGCCTGTACTCTTATGAGGCAGACAGGTGAAATATAGCTTCTATTTTTAGAGCTTTGGATAGTAGTAAGATTTGATCCATCCTTGTGCTCCTGTAACACCAATACTTTAGTTTGCGTATTGATATCATTATGATTACTTATTGATATGATTGTGATTACTATTGATTAAAAAATATCCTGAAGGGATGGAGAATCTATTAATATTGGATATGAGGGCATTAAATCCACATTAAGATAAAACTGATGAAAAAAAGAATCAGTGTAGCTTTGCCTATGTACATTACTGAAGAAGCTCAACAAATACAGGTAAAACCCAAAATGTAATCATTCTCTTTTTAAGTAATACTCCTGTTCTTCATATCATAGCACTTAGTGCAGCTTTTTCTGTACTCTGATATCTGGTCCATGTTATTTTTAACATGAATTAACAGAGTTATGTGTTTTAGGCCAGAAGAACCATGTATGTGGATTCAGATCTACAAGTATTGGTTTTCTAGCCAAACAGCAGAGTTGTGCTACACATATATGCAAATAAGAGGAAAAGGAACAGTATTTAAAAGCTTATTTTCCATCTTTCTAGAAATTCAGGTTTTCATTCATATTTTCTCTATCTTTCCTCTTCTTTGATTGTGGACTACACGATTACCCTACCACATGAATTTTAGGCTTCACTACAAGCACGAATGAACTGTTTAAAGAAGGTATTTCCTCATAAAGTGTTCATTCCACCTGCTACTTCCAGTCCAGCTGAGTTTGGTGAATCTGCCACTCCTAAATCTTCTTTCCTGACTCTTGATGATTACACTTTTCCCACCATCTACTGAAACTGATTTAACAAAATGTATCATTCACAGAGGAAAGTTAGCACCAGTTTTTGTGAAGATACTGAAATACTGGTCCTGCCATCTCCCACTGATATGGTTGCCAAGTTTTTTTCTGATGAAATATCCTTAAGAAAGACATTCTTCATCTTATCTTCTCAGAGGCCTTAAGAGAAGGAGCTGAGCAGGTGTAAAGTGCTGATTGTAGCTCTTGTGGATATGCTATGCCTTGCTGAGATATGAAGAGCAACAGGGGTGAGAGCCCACCAGGTTTAATAGAAAAGTGGGGTTTTTTTTTAAACTGAGATCCAATAGTTTACTGTAGTTTTCCTGACTTTGTTGCTATTTTAGTAGTCTTTTAGAATTTATTCAGTGAGACAAATTTTATCTCTTTATCTAGCAGAAGGAATATTTGAGATAAAGTCCAGAGACATATCATAGGTGGTAGGGCAGAATGCTGCTGCATCTTTCAGCAGTCTGCTTGTCTCTTTAGACATCTGCTCTTCTCTAAGACAGCTCAGCTCTGTGGGATCTTGTGTTCCTGTTACTAGACTTCTGTGATCCTACCTAGTTTGATTAAGGTTACTGATCTTAATGGTCAGTGTAGCTAGATAGGACACCTCAAAAATTTGTTCTCAAGCACTACATGCAAATTTAGATGATTATAAAGCAAAATAAAGTGAAATAATGAGTAAGTTTTTAAAACCAAAGCTTCTTTTAAAAATACACGGAAAGTGTACTGAAATTGTTGTGGTTGGGTTTTGAAAATGTAGCTTTAAAAGGTATACTTTTGAGAAACATCAAGCCTGAGGTGGATTTGAATCTAGCTTCTTTGAAAATTCAGTATAGCACATTATTATTATTTAGAAACATTTCAAGTCACAGAACAGTGGGAAAAATATGTTTCCTTTCATTACATGATTATTTATTCTTTTAACATGCTGTGAACTTCATTGTGCAGAGAACATTACAATTAAATATGTTAAACAGAACAGCCATAAATGCTCACACTAAGTAATAATGGTAATAGTATCAGGTCACTGATATCCATTTTTGTGATAATTTTATTGGAGAACAATATTCAAGATGCAAACATTTATTGTCTTTTTATAGACAATTGTTTCAATAAGGGTTTAGTGAGCACTGGCATCACAGGGAGAAAATTGTGTACCTCAGCTGCTGTCCTGCCTGTGGCAGTAATGAAGTCTCTGTAGTAATCTAATTGTATTGACTTAGGAAAAAATGAAATTCTAATTGTCAACATAAAGCCCAGCAAACCATCAGCAAAAACATACTGACTTAAGCCTTGTTGACATTGATGACAAAACTGTACTTTGTGGCCAAGAAAAAACCAGATTCTTCTGAATTATTAAATTTCAAATCACATAAATTATGTAATCAACTGACTTTATGAACAGCTTGATAGTGAAGTTATTTGCATGTCTTTCCTTTAGATTTTCAAGGGTGCAAAGGGATTTCCAGATGTGGTCATTAAAAAACACAGTTTTGGAGTTTTGTGTTCAAATCTACCTTCATTTCTGAAAGTTACAAGAAAAATCCAGAGCAGAACACAAAAGCGTCAAACCCTCAAATTAGAATCTTAAAACCCCTATGATTTGACACCTACATGACAAAAGTAGTCTATTATAAATATTTTTTTTATTTTATTGTGAGGCAGAACTTGTGTAGTCTCCACCCTTGGGGTTGGACCAGATTGCCTCTTTGACCTCCATCCTGTGATTCCATGACATATCCTAGTACAGGTCTCAGAAGAACTACACTCTCCAAATGCTTTTGAGCTACTGGAACAGTTTTAGTAGTGATCCGTATTATACTAAAAAGAAAAATTAATAAAATCCAACAAAAACAAAATTGCCCATCGGGGCAATAAGGATTTATGCTCTTTTGCATGCAAAGTACCACAGAGTGATGAGGCTTTTATTGTATCTGGCAAGCAATTTGTGGCCCAATGACTGCTTGTAGTAGGGTCAGTTCCTGACACAGTTTTGGCTGCCTTTGAAAGGCTTGAATGGCTAACACCATAAGGAGAAGACTTAGCAGGTGTCAGGTGTAGCCCATATAAAAATGATTTCAGAGGAAGCTGCTCTCTCCGTCCGATATTTAACTCTCTAAGAATGCAGCTCTACTACCTTGCCAATCTACTCATAGTAGATATCATCCCAACCAAATCAAGATAATACAGTATTTTTCTTTTAATTTTGGAAGTATTACCGAACACTTGCAGAAGAGAAGAAACAATTAATCTACTTCAACACATACTGGAAGTGACAGCAACAGCTTTGTGTATAGGTGCTTGGCATTTTAAATGCTTTCCAAGAAAATTCATCTGTTTATGCATCGGGCTTTTTCAAAAGATACAACCCACTTGCTTGCCATCTTCATATTTGTTTTTATAATGAGCTTCTTGATTTCATCCCAAGTCTTGATTTTAGAGCCAAGGTTGGGATGTAACATGCTAAGCATTTGTGTATTTGCTACACAAGAAGTGTTATTGTTCTTATAACACTTCCTGCTGTGGGATGCATTTTTTGCTATGTATGGTAAACTTTCAGCTAAAGTCTATAAAGAAAACAGTAACATTATTTTCTGCTGTAAGCTTAATGCCACGTACTGTGTGAGGGGAAGCGAAATGAATGACCTGCTGTAGTGTCATACAAAAAGAGAGCTCTCCACAGCATCAGCTGCTGGCCAGGGTGAGTGGGGAGAGCTAGCTGGTTCAGATAAATCGTCTATATGATGTTTTGGGCTATGGCTGGTTATGACCAGACTGCTTGTTGATTTTTTTTCCTCTAAATGCTGCTATGAAGAATTTTTCCTGCCAGCTATAGTTCTTCTATATCTGAAGCTCTACAGCTCATCCAATTCCAGTATGTTCCTTACCGACTCAAATGATGATTGGGTCTAGGTGCTGTCATACTGTGAATTTATATTTTAAAGTTCCTTTATGTATTTCATTCTTTCCATGAATTAAGAAAATAACTCACAGAGAATCAATCAGTAATGAAAATGTCTAGGAGCAGTGTTATGTTCCAGGTGACAGTTTCAACAGGAAGTGTGGGCCCCCTTCCATGGGTTCGCAGGTCCAAACAGGCTCCTGCTTCAGCATGGGATCTTCCAAGGGCTGTGGTGTGGAGATCTCCTCCCCCATGGCCCTCTGTGAGCTGCAGGGGGACGCCTCGCTTCACCAAACCTCACAGAGTAGAACAGTGTACAGTGAGGGAACTGAGCGATGCTTGGCTGTGGTGACGGAATAAAAGGTCATTGTATTTAATGATTGTGTTGCAAAGGGTCTATTCCATGGGACTGTATTCACAGTTTTAGGACCAGTGCTACTTCTGACATTCTCACAATCTGAAAGTTGACTTTTCAACTCTTTTTAGTGAAAATAATTTTTCCATAGCTCATATATAAAGTCACAAAAAAATGGAAATGGTGTAAAAATAGCCAGTTACTTTAAATATCAAAATTTAATCATACATTGTATTTTTGTTACAATGGCCAGCTAAATAAATGTGTAGAAACTCATTATAAGGAGAAAATTGATTAACCTATTAGTGTACTCAGTGGATTCATAAGGCATTTACAAACAACTAGGATGAAACCTGCCAGGCTATGATAAGAAGATGATCTAAGGTCTTGACCAATAAAACCTGGTCATATCTCATTGAGAAATGTCATTGAGGGAAATTTTGTTTGTAAAATTTACTACATAAATAAACTGCTAAACATTGAATTTAATTGAAATTGAGGGCAAAGAGAAGCAAATATCATTGAAAAAATAAAAATAACAAAATGCTTGTTTGCTAACTTATTTGAAACCTGCTTATTAAGTTCTTTATTTCTGTTTTGACTTATTTCAGTGATATGTGTATTGTCATAATATGGGTGTGTGTTGTATGACTTATGGCTCTAATTATACACTGTGAGTTAATTTATTCCATTAATATCTCATTCACTAGAAGAATGATAAAACGTAAAGAGTGTTGATTTAGATAAATACCTAGCAACACAGATAATTATATGAACATTTTTGAGTTTCATATTTTAAAAGTCTTATGAAATCAACATTTCTTTGATTCTTCAAATGAATGTAATCTGGTTTTTATTTCTCATTGAATCAACTGACTTATTTTTGTGCCTTTTTTACTTTCTTCTAGTGAAAAGAAAGGCAGCTTTTAAGTGCAAAATTGATTGTTTTATCTGGTTTATAAGTTTGTTAGGTTTATGATTGTTTGTTTGTTTTGGATTTTATTATTTTGCTTTGTGTTTTCTTCTTCCTCCTGAGCACAAAGCCTATTAAAACAACATTTCTACTGTGCATATTGCAGAAGGAGCTCTTGCATAAAGAGAATGAGACTGCTTTAATTTAATTTTTAAATCGCAGAGAAAATTTAATACCTTCCAGTCTAAAGGCAATGTGACAGCTGAATATGAACATAAATATCTGTAAAAGAAAGTTAAGGAGGAAAAAAAAAATTAAACAGTTTCTTATTAAATGGCATAAACACTTCTGTTCTAAAGAAATATTAATAGTAAGTTCTTTAAGCAGTTTGCAAACAGTTACTGCTTGCTTGTGTGTGTGAAGAACTTAAATTAGTTCAGGAATTCAACAGATTATAATTGTATCCACCTCTTAAAGGGCAAATGAATTTTTGTTTTTGTAAAATAAGGATGTATGTATAATAGCATCAATTATTAATTTAATTTGTTGAGTATAATAAAAGAGTGAAAACATTTATGAAAGATGTATTTTAGAAAGGTGAGATTTTTCTTCTGTTTGTGTGAAAGAGTGTACTGGCTACAAGCTATATGAAGAAAATTACCTTTGCCTTAGCCAAAACCAATACAAAACAAAAAGTACATGAATCTCTTTCTCCAGAACCAAATTTTCCTGAATGATCTCATAAAGGCCAATAAAACGATATTCAGAAACAGTGTAAGATACTCTGGATGGATTACTTTTATATTTTAATAGTTTCTTATTGATAAATTTGAAATGCTAATCCAATTTAAACTAGAAACCAAAGGTTTACTTTAAATTCATTAAAACCACCAAATTCTTAATAGATGTCTAGTAAAAATAACACTGATGTGGTTAATGCTGGATGAATCCATCTCTTCTGTACCCATAGAATCCGATTTTCTATACATTCTGAGATAATCTTCATGTAATATTTTATGTGAAAAACAGACCTCTCATTTACTTACTTATACTTACATCTTTCTTTTCCAGATGACACGAGAGCAGTATATATTAGCAACACAACAGAACAGCCTTCCAAGGACTGAACATCCTCAGTTTTACCCAGTAGGGATTTATGGATGGCGAAAGAGGTGCTTGTACTTCTTTGTCCTTCTGCTGTTGGTTACCATGATTGTTAATTTAGCAATGACAATATGGATTTTGAAGGTTATGAATTTCACAGTGGTAAGTATTACAGTAACTTTATGTACCTCATTTCTTCAAGTACTAACTTCTAGGTTTTTTCTTTTTCCTTTACCATGTTATATAAAAATCTTAAAATTTTGGATGAAAAATCATATGTACCTCTTTGGATGTTAGTTCAGATATTTATACTTTTTATATATATTCTTCAGTGAGTGGGCTGGTGCCCTATCCTGATATTTTTGGTTAATCATATCTTCTGAAATTATGTCTAGATCTTAGATTCTTTTGTTTGTTTGCCCAATCAAAAGTGTCATGATGACTGCCCCAAACATCTTTTGTTTTCTTGTCACCACTGAATAATAAGCAAGAGGAGTTTACTGTATCAGTTCTGTACAGTATCTCTCTTAGGAGGGAACTGGGTTGGTCAGGTCAATTTATGGTTCCTTTTATAGTTTTTTTGTTCTTTGTACTTTTTAGAGTTTACTGACAGTTTGGACTATGTTTCACCTAGAACTTAGAGTAGCTATTTTGGTGTTGATGGGGGGTAGGTGAGTCTAAAAGACACATTCTTTAGTGAGTCAGTCTCTGGCTGGAATCTTTAATATCAGCAAAGTATTTCAGATGTACACTTGAAAGAACATCTGCATTCAATGGAAACTGTAGTAGGAGTGTGCGCTGGTTGGCAGCAGAGTAGTGACTTTTTGTATATCAAAAGAAAAGATAGAACTCTACACAGTTTAAAATAGCAGTGTTTCTGCTAGGGCCAGTGCAGTCTTTCTCTCTGGATTTTAGCCTTCATAATCCATATTTTGATGGAATTAGTTATAAATTTCTAATTCCTAGGGCCATAGCACATTTCTGTTCTCCATTAGTTTATTGGAAATAAAAGACTAGCCAGCAAAGCCAGCATAAAACCTGTCTAAAATTGTTCTATATCTGTTGATGGTCTGTAATGCATTGAGTTATCTGAGACTGTTGTCTGGTGAGACATATTGTGCAAATACGTTGATTCTTCTGAGTTTTCCACTAGTGGATGAATATCTTGAATTCATATTTTGACAACTGTATGACTTTAATATTCATGTACAGAAAAGTTTGTGAGAATCATTGGGGGGAGGTTGCCTTTTTTCAGAGGGGGCATTATTTTTTTGGGTTCTGTTTTTTCTTTTTTTTTTTTTTTAGCACAATGTGCTTTCAAAATGGGACAACCATATATGTTTTTGCTTATTAGAATAACTGTTCATTTGTACTGGAAACATATTTAGGCATAACTGTTTAAAACAATTTTAAAATATAGATGTTTTAAAAAGCACAGAATTTTTCTCTGTGCTGAAGATTGCATTCCAATAGAATATTTGAAGGTACTGTTTCCATATCTAGGGATTGTTTGACCTTCCACATAACAAGCTATTATAACACTATCTGGCCTAAATGTTTTGAATTTGATCATGCAATTTTTTGAACCAAAACCAAAAGAGAAATTTAGAAATATTTTTTCTTTCCTGCCTGTCAAAGTTTGTTGGAAAGTTAAAAGTTTGTGGTGAATTACTAAATCAGTGCAGGAATCTAGGGCAGAAAACAAATTGTTGCAGCTCTTATAAAGAGCTTTTCCTTGATCATATTCAAATACAATTTTTAAATTTTATGCTGAAGTATGAATTTACTTCTGCAGATTCATGGAATAGTAGTCTTCTACTTTGAGTAGTTAGCATTCACTTTGGAATCTCTATATGCATTCAAAACTTGATTGCTAGAGGATTGTCATGGTAAAAGTTGAGTAACATCTTCATGCTTATGTCTTCACATGCACATTTGAGCATGAGTGGGAAATTTGTTATTAAGTCTGAAAGAGTCACATTCTTAGGGGCAGATGTTTGAGCATAAAATTAGTTTATGAACCTAAACTTCATGTTTTTAAAAAGGCAATGGCTTTGAAAAATACATGTATTTCTTCCATGTGCATGTGTATATGTACAGATAGATATAAATTAAGAGATTTTATTTGTATAACTGGACAGTGATAGGAAATAAGAAGTGCAGCTAGAAACCTAAAGAGTGTTTACTCAAAAGAGGAATATAGAGCCATGATAAAAATAATTGCTGAAATTGGACTGCTTTGACATTTTGACATTATTTTAAATTATTTCCTGTTTTAACATAAGCCAGTGTTCAGCTTTCTATAAAGACAATAGTAATTGCAACACTTCAAGGGGTCATGAAGAGCCAGGTCATGGTTTGTCATTGCTGTCTGACAATTGCAACACTGTTAATTTGTATTAGCTGTTGACTTTCTATTTTTAACTGTAAAGCTACAGCCGCCAACAATTTGGCATAGTAAAAGCCTTTCTGCTATCAAGTTTCTAGTTGGAAAAGTTTTCTGAATATACTAACCTTGCACATAAAAGTCACATTCTGAATCTGAGCTAGTTACCCCATGCTCTTTTATACTCAGAGAGGAGAAATAGGGTCTCCTGTAAGGCATTAATCTCAGTAAGATAGACAACTGACGTGAATTTATCTTTTGGACAAATTCTGAACAGCTTATCAAAGAAGCAATTTTTTAAAAAATGGTTTTGCAGTTGTGTAAAAACACAGTACAGGAAAACTGTGCAAGTGTCCTTTTATTAGATTATGTAGTATGACTAGGAACCATAGAGAAACGTTCAGGGATACAATCTCTTCCAGTGTACAAGGTAAGAAACTCGAAAGGTGAATTCAAGTTACAAATAATTGCCCTGATATATAACATGTATCAGATGAGCAAAACTAAAAGTAATTAATATCTGTGTAGCAGGAATATTAGATGGAGGAATCATAGATGTAGTAATACTTTTTGAAAGATATTTTCCCACTGGTAGATTAGTTTTACTGTCCTTTAATATTTAGTCAAGCTCTGTTACCTCACTGTTCAATTATCTTTTTAGAAAGATGTGGCCAAGAAGGCCAATGGCATCTTGGCCTGTATCAAGAGTAGTGTGTCCTGCAGGACTTGGGACATGGTTATCCCTCTGTACTTAGCACTGGTGGGAGTCACACCTCAAGTACTGTGTTCAGTTTTGGGCCCCTCACTTCTAAAAGGACATTGAGGTGTTGGAGCATGTCCAGAGAGAGGCAGCAGAACTGGTAAATGGTGTAGAAAACGTCTTACTGTCGCCACTGCGGTGCCAAGAGGCAATGAATGACTCAGAGACACGAGAGTGGTCAGCAGAAAGGAATGAATTATTTAATTAATAAAGGACGAGTTTTTATGTGTTTAGTTCTTTTAGTGTTTTCCTAAAAGGCAAGAGGTATTGGACCTCTAACTAACTACCTATCAGGGTGATTGGTCAATTCACACATCATTCATTTCTCTAGTCAGTATCACAACAATTCTAATTATAAACGCAGGTGCAAGATTAGCAAAGTCTGTTTACAGAAAACTTTATCATGTTTTGCATAGTTTCGCATGAGAAAGAACAAGGCTCTCACAAACTGCTGCTGAGAGCTGAAAACTTCTCTGCTAAGGCTTTTTAGCATCCATATCTTACGAGAAGTGGCTGAGGGAGACGGAGTTTAGCCTGGAGAAGAGGAGACTCAGGGGGAACCTCATCACTCTCTATAACTGCCTGAAAGGAGGTTGTAGTGTGATGGGGGTTGTTTCCTTCTGCCATGTCTCCAATGAAAGGATGAAAAGAAATGGCCTTAAGCTGTGCCAGGCGAGGTTTAGATTAGATATAGGATTTTTTTTAATTTTCACTGAAAAAGTAGTTAGGCATTGAAGTAAGTTGCCCAGGCAAGGCGTGAAGTCATCATCTCTGGAAGTGTTCAAAGGGCATCTGTATGTGGCACTTGGAGACATGGGTTAGGTGTGGTCGTGGTGGCACTGGGTTGATGGTTGGACTGGATGATCTTGAAGGTCTGATTTTCAAATGAGACATGCAAAACATCTTGGAAAAATCCAGCCGGGAACAAAAATCTGTAATTTTTGTCAGTATATAATAGTCTTAGAGTACCTGAGTTTCATGGAACACTTACAATTTCCTTTCCTTGTACTAACCTTGGCATGGTTCACAGGCTACCCCATGGAAATGTCTGTCTTTCACTTTCCATCAGGATGTAATTACCTCTCACTTAGTCTGTGTTATACGTGCTTAATGAAGCTCAAAGCTGTTAGTTACTTTTTTCTGCCTGTACAATTACTATCCTAGGGATTTCAGGAAGGATGGGACACTCAAGTCATGACTTGGTACCAGAGCCACAGGGTAAAATATGAATGGCTTTGTGTTTATAACATCCTGGTTATTTCACATGTATAATATATGGGAATTTTAAAGGCTTGTAAGGAAAGAAATATTTTTTTATTGTGCCTGCATTCTTATCATCCTGTGTTTACATGGACCACAGCATAGGTAATTACCTGATTTTTTTTTTAAAGATCTATTCACTTGAGCATTCTTCTCTGATACAATTTTTATTTTGTCATCTTTAAGTTATTCTAACCTCAACAGAACTATAATTTTGTATAAATTATTCTTCATACAGCTGTTAATGAATAAAGTATATTGACATTCTGTCAATCTCATAAATTGCTTTAAAAAGAGATTTACTTATTTTTGTTACTAACAAATACCAGTGTAGCAATACGTGACTGAAAGTTTTCTTTACGTATTTCAAATTAGCTTTAAAAAAGGAAATTTAAAGTATTTCTCGTATTGTTGTGACATGACATTGTGAAATAACATGGAGCAATCAGCATAGAAGCATAAGTCCAGCTCTTGGTGGGGGAGGCATTTAATAACCTCTCAGTTATACATTTTCTAATATGTGCACAATTGGCATTGATATTGACACTTACTTAATATTTTGTTGTTCCATTGCTGATTACATTACATTGAAGTCTGGAGTTTACTAAAACTGAGAAAATGGTAATGTTAGGAAAAAATGCTCATGTGAACCCCTTTAATTCTTGGATCTGTTTTTGTGGCCTGCGAACAGCCGCATAGCACCAAGTTATTTTACTGGTTTTGGTTGTATGTCTGGTTTTGTGTGTCATCATATTCTGATTACCCCTAGGAATCCATACATGAAAAGACATTTTGTGACCCCTGTAAGAACGCAGCCACCTGTTTCACATGTTTTCTCTTACTGTAACCACTTGCAGCGTTGCAGTCAGTTTTGACTGCTGTCATGACACAATGTTGTCTGCATTGATCCATGTTAAACTCCTCTTGCCAGCACTACCATGGGAATTACTTTTAAGATCAGGAACCAGACAACTTATCATCTGGGTAGAGACAGTTATTTCTCCAGGGAATCTGAACAGTGCTTTAGCTTCAGACATAAGCAGAGTGTAAAGAGCAGTTTGAATTTCCTGACTAGAGCACATGTGCTTCATGCCTCCAACTGAGCATACTCTCATTGCTGGCTGTCTGGCTCTGGATTCACATTTTATGGACAGCAGGTAGTTTTCAGGTGGAATGTCTGCCTGAATATACACAAGCCAAGTAAACACGATTTCTTTGTTATGTGACAGCATATATAATAACGCAGAAATATGCAACCATTAATTCGTCCGTTTGCATCATTACAGATTATCCCTATAGTCCTTTAAAGTTTCACTTTTCTTTTACAATTGGAAAATCTCAGATCTGCAAATTTTTAAATCTGAATTATAATTTTATATTAAATTTACTTATAAAGACCAGTAAACACAATGTATTGTCCTGGATTTTGGTTGATGTGCAAGAATATGGAACTCTTTCAAATGTTTAACTTTCTGTATTGGGACACACACATATTTCTGATCTTAATATCCAATATGGAGAAAACACTCATAATTTCTTTAAAAGTACAATTTATCCATTAAATTTATAATTTGATACTTAAAGATTTAGTGGTTCAGAAATAAAGTATCTGTGTTCAATGCTTTAATCTAGAAGTAGACCAAACTGTCTTGGTATACCGAAGAAAAAGAAAATTAATTTGTAAAACTATACTGTGATAGTCATTATCCATTTTTCAACAAGCATGACAGTTATATGAACAGTTAGTTTTCTAAGATTCTTTGGCCACCCATATGTCTTTATTTGATGGTCAAAACAGTATTTGGTTATCAGTTCAGCTGGTTCTGCTGATCTATATAATGAAGACAGCATTTTCCCATAACAACTAATACAACTTCAACTAGAACTAAGGCAAAGATCTTTCCCATTTCTTAGATAATCTTTGAGACATGTCCAATTTGTGGCAGGTTGGCATTTCAAATTTATGAAATTCTGTAATTTTTGTACTTAGCTCAAAAATAATTTTGTTGTTCGGCAAACAAAACTTCCTTCATTTGACAAAGGCAGTGGTTCGTTATTAGGTTTTGAACAAATATGAATGGCAGCAGTTAGTATATTTAATAAATATATTCTGTCACATCTGCAGATTCATTGCAATAATTTATTGTCAATAATTTATTTAAAACTGCAAATTATCTCATTTTTAAAATTTTTATCTATTAACTGGGTAGAAAACTATTTCTCTAGATCCATCAGTATTTTAGCTTTCAAGAACATGATATTCTGTTTTGGGATGAATGAAAGAAAGCTTTTTTTTCCTTTTTGTTTGATTTTGTAGTGACAAAGTTCCAGTCAAAAGCAGGCAATATCATTACTTATTAATTAAGAGACTTAGTCAAGACATGAGAGGCCAAGGTTGAAATTGTCTCCAATGTAGATCTTGTTCCAGATAAATGTTTTACCCATACATTATTAGTCCTTTTGATTTCTGATATTTCTTTTTAATAGATATGTGATATCTGTCTTACTATTTCTTAATCTCAAACATTACATACCATCCTTATAACAAATTTTATAGAAAATTCTGATTAAATAGCTGTGTATTCCTCAGGAATATTTTCTGCACAGATTTATAGTTCTTTTGAAAATTTGGCTTATAAATTATTTGAAAAAATGTTTAGAAAATCTTTAGCCAGCTAAAATGAGTATTAGAAACCAAATGACTGCACATGCACATGTATACATGTATGCACAAAGTCCTTTTTATAAAACTATGTTCTCATAGCCTTATGGTGCACTGGAAAACAGAATTTCTGCTTCTTTAATGAACCTGTCAGGTCCATGAATAATTTAAAAACTTACTCATAGAATGTCAGCAAATGAATCTTGCTATGAGTTAATTTTGCTTGGACTTTTTTATCCCATTTTTTAACATTCATGTAAAAGCACAGCTTTATAGAGCTGGAGGGTATTTTGTAAAACTTGTGTCCTCTTTCATTTTCAGTGCAGTAGGTAGGAATGAACTGATTTCTTCTTATTTATACTTTCTTTTGAGCATTTCACATATTTGCTGTCCTGAGCACAATGAAAAACTCATTTTAAGTATTTCTAGTACCATTCCTCTAAATCAGTTTTTTATCTCATCTTGTATATGTACCTCCTGTATTGTATACCACCTTTCCTAGCCCCTGTCGGGAAGAAAAAAGTCAGTGTCAGTGCAAGTATGGTGTAAATTTGCTTGACTGTACAGTAATTAATATAAAATCTATTGTGTCACAGTGGAAAGGAGACTAATCTGATGTCAAGTTTGTGATACATAAGGCAACAGCTTGCATGAACATTCAAGCCACTGTTAATCATATTCAGTTATGTATTTTATAGTACTGGGCATCTCATGGAAAGATATCTTTCGGTAAAAAATAAGAAGGTATATTTAAAACCGATTTAATAGCATTTCTCAGCAAACATTAACTCCCTTGCTTTAATGTTCAGGTTACATTACTGATTCTGTGTGTCTGAATGCAGATCTTGAATTATTTATTTTATTTCTGAGACATACATCTGTACATTTTGGGGTTTGTTTTTACAAATGATCTCTGATGAAGAAAGAATGGGATAAAATTAGTTTTTCATTTTTATATTTGTTAGGTCATTCAGATTTAATGGCAGAGTACCAGTAAAGTTCCCAATAGAAAAAGGAAATAAATATGTTGCACCTTATACACTCTTGTAAAAATGTGACTTAATTAACTGTACAAAAAATTAAACTATTTACACAATTGGTTAAGCACTTTCAACCTGACCTTACAGTGGCTCTGGAAAATTTTACTGTAGTATCCAGGTCTTGACTTCCTAGGGAAAACTGCCTATAAAAATGTTTTCTTTGTAGACATGCAATGAGAACATAAAGAGGCATTTGCCTGTCCAAGGTCACTTCTTGCTCATTTGTCTCATTGCTTTAGATTTATTTCATTAAGTGTCAGGACTGACTCAGAGTCAGTTTAAGGGACACAGATATAACTTGTACCTTTATGCCATGTGAGCTGACCAGCATTTCAAAGGTAGCTTGCCCCACGTTTCAAAATGTGAATGGCTACATCTTCTACCATTCACTGGAGTGATTCTGATTGTGCATTAAACCATGACTGGTGCAACCTCTTATAAAGGTTTAACATTCAAAAAAAGACATAGACCGTGGCTCTAGAATGTACAGAAGAGAGCAACAACAGCTTAAATTCATGTGATAAGTTAGACGAAAATGTGTATATACATATGTATCTGTGTGTATATATATTCAGTTTGTGGATGTTTACCTTCTATGAAGTAATCCTGTGTTTAAGCTGAGTGAACAATGTTTACTAGATAGCTTATTCTTAATCATTCACTGTGTAAATAGGCTGGAACAAGTATCTCAGAATTTTTTCCAAATATTTGCTTTCATGAAAATGGAATTAACTTAATTTCCATTTTAGGCTCCCTGTTTCCTTTCCATGTGTATTCTAGCATGACATTAGTGTTTGTAGAAAATGAGATTTTCAAGAGAATGTTATATTAATATAATTTCAAATTCTTAAAGGTTTATCGAGTAAGATAGTTCTGACACTTATATTTGTCCAAGTGCATAGCTTGAATAGCAGATATTTGAAGAATGTTTTTGATGTGCAGTCATTTTTAATGAGGAGGGAAAAGAAGGAAAAAATTAATTTTGTATACTAGGGTTCATGAAAATAATCAACAGAAAGTCATGGAAAGAAAAAAAGGCTGATGCATCAGCATGTTTGTCTCAAGTGGAGTGACTAAATCAGACTGAGTTAATTTTATAGTTCAGGCCAAGCAGTAATATTTTGTAAGTTTATTTAGCAGCGATTAGAGAGATATCAAACCACTCGAACAAACTTTAGTTACTTATAAGCACCAACAGTATGTATGAATAATGAAACGTGTCATTCTTATTTCCTTTCTATTATTGGGATGACTTATCTGAGTATAGAGTGCAATAAAAAGTTACATTCTCTGCTTGGAATCTTGCTTTTATTTGTATGAATCTTCCATCTTGAAATAAATACAAGTCTGTGTACAGGAGCAGAATGTACTTATGTAAATCTAGCCTAAATTAGACCTAGCACATTTAGGAATTATAATAAAAAAGAAACAGGAAGATAAGATAGAATACGTAGTGATAAATGTCTTACATGGCAGAATATTTCCTCTTATTTCTTATAAGTCAGGATATTAAATGTGTGGTTGGAATCCCAGAGAGGATTAAATGATGAATCAAATGTTTCACTGATGCAGAAGCAAGGACATTTTTTTTTAATAGAAAATGTGAATAAGGTGTTTGTCTGTCCTGTGGCAAATGAGGAGAAAAATTTTCAAGACTTTTACCCAAAAGATGCGACACTGATGGGGGTATCTTATTTATGCCTGACAAACATATTTTACTACAGGGTTAGGTACAATCAAGGAATAAAAAACTAGAAATCCAATAAAAGCAGATTATAAATTATATTGCCAGAGGCAATGTAGAACTAGTGGAAATACCACAAAAATTTAATATACAGTCCTAAACCTCTTAATCGTAATATAAATTTGGCTGCCTTTTCTGGAAAAGCCTGGTCCATCGGAGCTTGTCCAACGATTCGTTATTCAGGCATCGTGGTGCCTTCCCTGTCTGTCACAGCAGTGTCCATCAGACAATAACAGAGTCCTCACCATTTTACTGGGACATTCAGTTAAGTACAACAAATTGTGCACAGCCTTGTGTAGGATCTTAAGAGTTTTGAACTTATTGCATCTTACAAAACAAAACCCCCCAAAACCCCAGATACATAATTTTATGTCTCTAATAATGAAATGTGCATTTTTGTGATGCAAAATTACAATCTATACAATTGTTTTAATTAAAGATCTTACTTTCCTGTCACCTCATTGACATCTGTTTATACAGTAGAGCAACATCAAGACATGTTTTCCCAAAGAGAAATTTCGAATTACTGTGTTTACTTTTCAGATTATCTTCAAGGCTCAGGTTTATAACAGCAAGGATGTGCAAGAGGGTAACAGATTTCTGTCTACATAAACAAAAAACAAGAATTGAAATACAACAGGAATTAATACATATTAACATTGACTAGTTCAAATTTTAACACATCTTGCTTCTCGTATACTGGGATGGCACAAGTAAAAAAATGAAAAGCAATTATTTTTATAGAATGAAAATCAAAATTGCTATCCTACTCTCCTCTGCTCCACTGAGATGATATTTTAATATTAAAGGTAGATGAAAGATGGAAAGATAGATAGAAATTAAAAAATGTATGCTTGGTGTTTTTCAAATAATTCTTCTATGACATCTTTTAGAGATGGAGCTCTTTCTCATTTCCTTCATCGTGTTCAGGAATATACAACTCATATAAGCCATCTTTCTGGATCTGGTCATGCAACAAAGAAGTAACAGAGGAGACAAATATCTATGTTAGCTTTATTGGATGAACAAGCAATCTGAAATACACTTATTTTAAATTGTTTTTGTCACATACTCTAGCATGTTTATTTATTTACCAAAAGATGATAATTACTGTTAAAAAATGTGATCATTTTTTACAGTAGTCAATTTAAAATAAAAATGTAGGATGCAAACAATTAATAGTAAAAAGAAATTTGACTGTGGATTTGTTCTCCAGACTGATTGATATAAGCTTATGCGTATATAAATATCCAAACTTACTTTTTCTCAAGGTGGATGTAAACTATTTACATTTGAATCTCCTGATGGTTTTAATGGTTTTTTTTGGTTCTTCAATAATTAAAACGCTAACTATAAAGGGAGAGGGTTGATTTTTAAGCTTAGTTCTATGTTATCTTGCACTTTTAAATTTCATAAATGATTTGCAAAGTGATTTAAATTAAACCCTATCTTCAGGATGCTATTATGTAAGTCCTTTTGTCATGATAGCAAAAAGGTCACACTCTTTTGTGGTACCTAAGCAGGACCTGTTGGACAGGAAAAAAGGGCAAAAAGTATGGCAACACGAAGTCTCTGGCAGATATAAAACTTTGGTGGCATATGCTTGCTATAAACTCTCATGTCACTTTTGATATTAAGCCGGAGTGTTCTGTTCTGCAGTTTTTAATATGAACTGTGGAAAAATAAATATCCTGTTATGAATTGTTATCTGAGCTTTCGTCTAACTGTGGAAGGACTGTTATACTTCTGTTTTAAGATTTAATAAAGCTGTAACTTGGAGCTTGCTGAAGGTTAACAAAGCATTTACTTTCAAGAAAATAAAATTCAATGGCAGATAAAGGCATTTTTTACTGTACAAATAAAAAAATAGTTTTTGTAGTCTGAAAGGAAACATTCATGGATTTTGGATTCATGGTGTGTGTGAATTTACCTCAGATATCCTAAGGTTCAGGTGAAACCTGAGTCACATATAAAGTCAAAGTACAATAAAACGCCTGATAATTCTTAAACATTCTTAAAAATTCTGAACACACTTAAACCACTGCTTCAATCAAAATGAAAATAAGTATAGATTGTACAATAGGATACAGTATAATCACAGGTTCTCAAAGGTATAAGCTCAGCTGAAGTATTCTGCAGACTACTACTATTTGTTGACAGAAGATCTCAAGAGTTGATCTAACTAGTCCAGTCATAAATATTTCACAATACTCTTTTCTAGTTAACTGAAATTATTAGTAGAGTATTACTGAATATTCAATAAGCTCACAGTGTATAAACTTACACACACACAAAAAGATATTCCTAAATAATTATTTTACGTCAAGTAATCTTTCTGTATTATAGAGAACATTTCCAAAATCTTACTTGACAACTTTGTAGTTTATTGGGCATTAAAACCTCTCACTGCCTGGTAGTGTATTCTGTTGAATGTGATTAGAAATATTTCTATAAACCTTTTTACACTTCTGTGTGGTATTTTGGTATGCTTTAACACTTGGTATTATTTTTATACATGCAATCTAAAAGATTCAAGTGTCAGGTTAGCAGTTAATGGCTGGGTTTTCAAAAGTAATTGGAAGCCAACCTTGACAGCATGTATGTTATTTGAAAAATACCATCCTGCACAGCTTTATGCCTGCTGGTGTTGTAAGACACCCTCTGGATCTGTTCTATGTGAAATATTTCCTTGTTGGGCACAGTATTTTTTGTGTGTCGTACATACGCATAGTGTGCTGGGTGGACTCTGGAAAATAACAGCTAAATAAATAAATACTCTGCTATAAAGGGTGTTGAAGAGCAGTATGCTCATGCAGGCTCTAAAACCTCAAAGCATGGTGCTGGAAGTACTGATTCTCAAGAAGGTGGAGCAGTAAAGTATGCAAACAAAGAATTTCTGTGACTGGGCAGGATAGCGAAGATCAGTAATTGTACATTAGAGGTGTATGTGAGGCGCCCAAAGTCTTTCACCTTCCTTTTCATTTAGTGACAATTAGAAGTACCAATTCCAGGGCAAGTCCAGGAAAATAAGACAGTTAGGAAAAGATGTCCATGTAGTGGGGCAGCCAGGTGAACATGAGCTACAGAGAAGAGACAGCTGTTCAGACCACAGAAGGAACATTCTATGGTGGGTTGCCACTTGGATGGAGAGGAGTTGTGAAAAGCTGGGGAAAAGTGTTACTCTGGCTGCATCATCTGTAGTTAATCTGTGGAGAACTTCTCCACATGATGTGCATGTTAAAAAATTGATGGATGTTTGAGAATTGAATGGGTAAATACATGGAAGGAAAATGTACCAAAAAAAAAAGAAAATTCCTGTATCTGAATATCCTATTTTAATATTTGTGTGTCTGATGCTATTGGAAATGAGATATTGCGGTTGACTTTTGGTCTCACCCAGAATGGCCATTCTTATGATTTAATGAAAGCAGGGCTGAGGACATGATTCTCAGTTTATACATTATATTGATAAACCAGTGGTTTGCATTGTGTATTTCAATGCATCACAGTGTGCAGTCAGACTTGGAATTTAAGGATCACATTTAGTCAATAGATTTAAGTGGTTTAGTCTTAATCCCAGGAAATTAGAAATTATTTAAGATCTTTACTTCCTCCTATAAATGGGTAAAAAAATAAAGGGGTAGGCTGAGTAGCAGTGTTGTAGCACAGCAGAACAAAACTAAACTGATATCTTGTCAAACTAAATTCTGGATTTGGATCTGTAAATTACTGCTCTCTGTCGTAAAACTGTGACTTAGTTTACTAAACTATTTCTGAGCAATGCCTGCTTTCATATAATTTTGCAAACAGTTTAAGATAAATTCTGAAGAGATGCAAGCTATTGGAATAACAGCTCATGAATATGTTTAGGATATTTTCTAAGTTAGAATTTCGAAGAGTTTTTTTCCATCACATTTACAAATTTAATTATGTTTGTATTGGTTGTATAAATTCTGAGAAAAACCCCATCAGAATGTCTTGAATAGAAAATATTGATCAGTTGTTTCAGTTTTTGCCCTTGGCTTCAGATAATACCTTAGGCAATGCAGTGTTACACTTGTATAAATTTGTCAAGCAAAATGTTATAGATCTTATTTTATAAATACTTTTTTCAGTTTAATAGAAAGAATGAAACTCACTTCAAATTACTAAAAAAATAATCCATATACCTAGAGTAATTTCTGTGCTTATTCTCAGATATCTCTCTCTCTGTCCCTCTGCAAAATCTACAGGGAAGAGGCCATTATAGCTGAGATTATGCAGATTTACTTTTTAAAATTTCTTAATTGCTGTTTATGACAACACTTTAGAGAAGCAAAAGCATGTTTCAGCTGTCTCATCTTCCTAGAATTTGTTAGGGGTCTATTCCCTTCTGGTGTGTGCATGCAAGCCCTTGTGTTTCCATATGAAACATACACATGTGTACAGGTACCCATGCCAATCACAGACAGCCTTTCTCATGCTGGCTGCATTTTACTATTCATCTGTTGTTTGCCCTCTGACCTTGATCAAGTCAGTGTACAAGCAAGGATACCCAGAAGCTTGTCCATGTATTCAGATTTAAATATACTTCAGGATCTAGCTACAGGAAGATCATAGAATGAGTGTTTTAATTGACTTTGCCCACATGATTGGAGATGATTAATCTCTTTGAAATTGAGTATCATCACAGAATGCCGGAATATTTTCCATAGTTAGTTTTGAAACTAACAATATTTGAAGAAAAGCACAACTCCAATATTTTTTAACAGATTGGCAGTTTTTATTTGACTATCAGCTGAAGGAAATGAAAAATGCTATAACCTCTGATTGACACAGAGCACGTTAGAGGTATGGCAGCAGTATTACTGACATCTGAGGTGGTCACTTTCCAAAACTATCTAGAAACTAAAAAACACTCAGCAAAAAGAGGCAAAACAACCTTTCCAATTTAAATTTAATGTAAAGTGAAAGCAGAAAAGCCTTGCATATTTTCAATAAGACTTATTTTTGTTATTTGAGAAAAATAGCCTTTATATTGAGTGCTCCAACATTCTCTTGTTTTTCATTAGATTTTCTTGGAAAGCAAAACAAATCTATATGCCAGTATAAAAGCAGACTTCTGAGGTCTATCAAATTCTTAAAAGCACACAAGTCAGCAAAAATTTCATGAGTCTTCAGGTAATGACATGATAAAAAAACCCTGTGTTTCCTTTTTTTCATGTTTATAAGTGAACCATAGAATCATCATAGAATCGTTTGGGTTGTAAGAGGACCTAAATCATCTAGTTCCAACCCCACTGCCATGGGCAGGGGCACATTCCACTAGATCAGCTTGCTCAAAGCCCCATCCAATGTGGCCTTGAACAGGGATGAGGCATTCATAACTTCTCTGGGCAACATGTTCCAGTGCCTCACAACCCTCACAACCCTCACAATAAAGAGTTTTTCCCTAATATTTAATCTAAACCTACTCTCCTTCAAACTGAACCCATTTCCCTTTGTTCTTTCACTATGTACTCTTGTAAATAGTCTCTCTCCATCTTTCTTACAACTTCTGTTCAGATACTGGAAAGACACAATTAGGTCATTCTGAAGCCTTCTCTTTTCCAGGCTGAACAATCCCAATTCTCTCAGCCTTTCCTCATAGGAGAGGTGTTCCCTCCCGCTGATCAGTTTGGTGCCCCTCCTCTGGACCAAGTGTTAACACTGTTCCTTTTTCCCCCAATCCATTGTCTTCATCACTATCACTCGTGGTTATCAAATCACCCCATGTGGTTATCACCATGTAACTGATATTACTTGCATGTTACTTTAATGTAGTCATATTGCAGTGATGAGCATGAGGACAGAAACTCCAAGAAATAAAATGCTTTAACTACTCTGATTTTATGTGAGTGGAATTATTCTTATAGCTATACTTCAGAATTTGTTGTATATATCTGAATTTCTTCATGCTACAAAGTGAAAACTTAAGGGTGTACAGGAAAGGATGTATAGGCAAGGGAAGAAGAAATAGGAGGGAGAAGAAAGGCCTAATCAAATATGGTAAAATTATGAGATTAAAAAAGGATTATGCGATGGAAAAATTGAAAAAAAGAAAAAAAGCCATTTATGTTTCATGTAAAAGAGGTTTCTTAGCTAATAAATGTATTAGCCGCAGGCAGCAATAAGTTTTAAAAATGAAAAACAATACATAATTTTTAGATCACTAAAATTAAAATGGTGACAGCACTAGCAGATATGATATATTGCAAAGAAGTATTCTAGTCTTCTGAATAAATCATTGGACAAGGACTCTAAAAATCAGTTTGATTTTTAGCACTCTTTGCAGTTGCCTAGCTGTGAATATTATTGATTTATTACTTCTAAATGAAAGCTGTTGGAAAACCAACTTGAATGAGAGCAGCCCTGAGAAGGATGTGGGGATTCTGGTGGATGAGAAGTTTGACATGACCCATTAGCATGCAGCTCAGAGAGTCAAATCTATTCTGAGCTGCATGAAAAGAAACAAGGCCAGGTTGAGGGAGATGATTCTTCCTCCTGCCTCACTCTACTCTTGTGAAACCCCACCTTGAGTACTGGTACAAGTATCTAATCTTTTTTTTTACTTCCTGGATTTTGTCATTCTTGCTAGTAATACACTATCTTTAAATAAACATTGCTATTAAGAAAAGCTTTCTCATAGTAATCAGCTGATCAGTAATAATTCCTGATAGTAATCAGCTTATTAGTAGTCATTCTGATAGTAATCAGTTTAATCAGTAATCGTTCCAAAACCTTTTTTAATATATAGTTTTGGAAATGGAAGAAAAAGGAAATGAGAGTCAAGAAAAAATTGTGGACTGAGGAAGCAACAGAAAAAGAAAGAAAAGAGAAAAAAGACATGAAAATCAGGACAAACCTAAGTGTACTAATTTTTTTTTAGTTGTCTAATACAGGACTATGGAAATTTTACAAGGACAGAGATGTACTCTGAAAAATACCTAAAACTAGGTTCTTAGAGTGATTCTGCCATTTTATTCATGTGGAACTATACCGAATATACTTTATTACCTTTCAGTGGAAATAGGCACTTGGTTTATTTTCTCTGAAAATCTTTGCATGAGGAACTATAAATCTATTCTTAAAAATTATGATTACCTTTCACGTCACTGGAAGATAAATTCTAGCATATTTAGCAATACCAGCAAGGTGTTATTTATGTAGGTGTGAGTTTTAAAAGTGCCACTACAAATGCAGCATGTATGTGTTAGCAGAGAGGCACAAAGTACATGGCACGTTCATTTTTACAGGATTTATAGGTTTAAATGTATCTTGAAATATTTAAGTATGCCAAAAGTGCTTGAAATATCTAGTAGGTACTCATTAGTTGTCCCTTTATTACTTTGTTCAATTAATGGAGGGCTATAAATTTTATATTAATTTAGAAATGCTTTTGGCCTCTAACGATTATGATCTTTTGTGATGTGGTAGTGACATTAAATAAACACAATGGTTGGATGCTGGAATTCTTTTAGAAATATTTATTACTTACAATAAAACTGTCTCTAAACTCTATAACGATACTATAAAAATTATAATACCAGGAGAGGGAGGTCTTTAGGAAGAAGTGGTTTCAGGCTCATACTGAGGCAGAGCAATACAGGCCGAGTCTTGAAAATGAGAGAAGAAGAAGGAAGAAAAGGAAGGAAAGAGACAGAAAGGAAAAAAACCATCTCTTCAATGCAAATTACATAGGCCGTTTCTAGTTGTTGATCTGAAACTCATTAGCTGGGTATAGGTAGCTAAATAAGCTCTAAGGAGTATAACTGGTGAGACAAAATATAGGTAAAAGATGATGGATTAGCATAGAATTATTGACGCTGACAGCCCTGTTTTTTCCAGGGAAACACTGGTGTGAAGTTAGGAACAGATGTAGAGCAATATGGCACATCTGATTTCATGCTCCTTGTGTAAGCTGACCCCTGGCATTCTGTATGAGGTCAAAAGATTTCTGAAATTTTAGTGAACAGGGACTGTGGACATGGAGGTCGACAGCTTAAATCAGGTGTGTGTGTTTGCCTTTCAGCAACTATCTGATGATCACGGGTTTAAATAAAATCTAAGGCTCAGTAGAGAATGCCCAAAATGCTAGTTGTTGTTGAATTTTGCAACTGTTAAAGATGTATTATATAAACTGTCGTAATTTATTCCTGATCTATTTTTATTTTCTTCGTTTGAAGGGTAGAAACTATTATTGAAAGCTATTCTCTCTACTGAAAATTGATTTCAACAAAGCAACTTGTAATGCACAGTTTAGGAAAGGATATACAGAACTAAATTCTTAGTCAGCTAGAATTACATTTATTACTTGAAGTACTATATTTATTTTTTATTTGCATTGGAAAAATAATGATTCATCCATATAAAGGTCCAATTTTCATTTAAAACTTAAATAACTGTTCTCTCTGTCCCAATAATCTACATGCTGATTTTTAACATTCAAATACTGTTACTTAACCAAACCCACTGTTTTTTAGAATCTAGCTGTTAACAGAGACATCTGTCTCTAGCTACTTTCTTTCATGCACTTTTGCTACAGAATAATTAGTCAGTAGATGATGATTTCAGTGTCATATCAGTTAAGAATTATGTGAGATTATGAGAAACTGCAGGTGAATTAAACACACTAAAGTGTGGAGTATCACAACTTTAGATATAATTTCACATGTATAGATGTGTAACAAACGTACTAACAGCTGCTCAGACTCAGCAATAGGGTTTTTCTTGATCCTTTGAGAAATAATCTGTTGAAAATATATTACAGATGAGTCAATAAACATGTCTTCTGAATGTGTTTTCAATATAAGTAAGAATTAATAAACAATAAAGATTAAAATATTAATGCAATGCAATCTGAAGAGACCTGATAGAGATTTTATGATCAATTCTCTTGAAACAAGCTATGGGAATGCCTGACATGAGTGGAAACAAAATTTTGTTCTGGACTGGGAACATCAGCATGTAGGAAATGATTGTTACCTTTTGCAAAGGATTCAGTCAGCTTCTGTCTCAGGAAGGTTAAAAACCTGGATGTGGTGACAAACATTATTTGTTTGAGAGGTTTATTTGTTTACACAGACAGATTTATAAACAAAAAAGCTAATTAGGTAATAAAAAGGATTCACATAGAACAAAAAAAAAAAAATTTACTATTTTGTATACAATTCAAGGCAGTAAATATAATGGAATGGCAGAAAACTGTTTAATATTATTTTTTTATCATAGATGGCTAATTTCATGCCTGATGATTTAGTTTATGATAATTATTTTTAAAATTGTGATGCAGTATTACTGCTTTGGATATACATGGAGTATTTGCTGGAAAAAGTAAAACTACTTTCTCAAAGTCTGCAATATTTATTTAAGTAGCTTTCACAATAGTCCAAATAAGAACAATATACATGCTCGAGAAAGGACTATAGATTTTTTCTTGTGAAATTTCCAGCATCTTAGGAGAGCATCTTGTTAATGGAAGTAGTTTCACACTTTTGACTGTGTACTTCATTAACACATTATGGAGATGCATGAGCATGGTGATGAAAAATCCTTTCTAGTTATGGGAAAATTGATGCATATTAAGCACATTAGGCAGGACCATTTTTTAAATTTTATTTTTTGCCCAAATGGTTATGTCTGGGATTTTAGGACATTGAAAACTAGGTGATTTGAGGCACTCTGTTGTGTTTTTAAAGTCTACTAGCACATCCTCTTTTGGAATAGCTGTTCTTATCAATACAAACATGTTAAGACAAAAACAATGTATATATTACTAATAAAAAATGTCTCTTCTTAATTCAAATCACTCAACATCTGCTCTTTATATGTTCCACCTTCTTAATGCTGAAGTGAGACAAGAACAGGTACATTCAGTGTCTCAATCTTAATTTAACTTTATAGACTATGGATTATGACATACCTTGTCCTTCAACTGTTAGTTGGCTAAAGTCATATTGCAAAATATTTGTTAATTTTCTAATTTAAAAAAGGAGTTTTTTTTCAATAAGAAAAATATATTCTCATATTGTACAGGGAGAATATTGTATATATTTTATAATTAGAGTAATTTTTACATATGTGCTAGAGAATGTAAAATACATTGTACAATTATCAAAGGGAAATTTTGTACCAGATCCGATACTCAGATACTCCATTTTTCAAAATAAATCCATACGGACAATAAAGAACAGAAAGTCTCAGTGAACAATGGGAAAACATTTTTCCCAAAATGGTTGTTCTATTTCTGACGTTTTTTCTGCTCCCTAATTCTCAATGGAAACTTGCAAAACATCTTCAGCAAATAAGTCTTGGAATTAAAGCTAGCAGCAGTAAAAAATACGGAAAGAATGAACTCAGTGAAAATACTGGGTTTATGACACATTATAATTTTCCTCACATCTCCATTTCAGATGACCCTTATTTTCCGTAGGTAATAACTAGCTTTCTCTCTCTTGCTGTTTCTCCGAAGGTTATTCCTTTGCTAATAACTTCTCCTCTGCATGGGTGCCAACCACACTTATCTCTCACATCACCTAGCCAATTAATGTAATTAAGTTACAGTCAAAGCAGTTGTATTCAATTTGAGCTTGCTTTTGTTTCAGTTTGAGTTTGTTTCAATGTGTGAGTTTATCCCTTTAACTATACCAGTTGGGCTAATAAGTGATATTACTTTGTTTTGTTTCTTTTCCTTCTAATTTCCAGATAGTTACTTCTGATATTTTTCATATGTCATGGAGGGATGGTGGTGGGACGATGATCAACACTTGGACGTGATCTCTGTAAATCTTCACTGATACTGCCAGATTATTAGAATGTAAACTCAGGGGAGAGCCGCAAGATCAGAGACATAGTAGCAACACTGGCTTGTGAAATTCCTGTCCATCACCATTTTAATATTACAGTTGAATTTTTGCACCTCTACATGACTGAAATAACCCGTTAAAAAAAAGCACAGTTTACCAGAGAATACAGCTGAACTGTGATTGGGGAGTCAGGAAAGTTACTCCTTCAGGCTACCTGTATTGTTCTGAACCTGGTTCTTGCCAGGTTACAACCAAGCAGGTGTCCTCTGGGGGCTTCTTACAGTAACATCCAGGAAAACTAAATTTATAAAAAGCAGCATGAATTTTATGAGAACAAATTTATGGTTTTTATTTGGATTTCACATCATGTTGGTCACAGAAGTTCCCCTGCGCTATTGCTACTCTCTCTCACTAGATGAAAAAGCTTAGCCTTATGTTGCATCACATAAACAAAAGTTTTTTAATTCCCAGACTTGTGATATGAAAAATAATTCAGTCAAATTGATTTTTGATTTTATAATTTTCAATTTGTGTGTATTGTTTTTCACATTGTACTGTAACTTAACATGTTCTTTTGTGATTCCTCAGGACCAAGATTATCCAACTTCATTTAGCAGGCATTAAGTTTAAAGCAAGAAAAAACAAAGAGTAATGAGATTACAGTAAAAGAATGGGAAGTTGAGGTTGTCAGAAGACTAGAAGAGCATTTGGAAGGTGTCAGCAAGGAATAAAGATCTATTACCTTATCTTACTGAATAGAAACTTCACCAAGTCATGGGCACATCACTGCTGCTATGGAAACTGTTTTCCAGGTAGTCAGAGAATCAATGCACTGAAGTGATTGCAAGCAGGGAAATACACGTGAAATAGAATATGAAACTTCCTTTTGAAATGCTGAAAATATGAGAGAAAAATAGAGAGAAAAATGAATTTCAGTAAATGAGGAAAACGGAGTAAAATATTTTGCGATTTTATAAATTTTTTTGTTTCCCACTAAAACAAAAATAAACTTTTCACCATTTTTAAGAACTATCCAGTAGTCTGGCACTGGCACTGCAATTATGGGATGTAGGAGACAAAGCTCAAAGGAGGTAATACAGCAGCTTTAAAGTGTTTGATCATGCATTACAGTACTTCTGAAGAAATCTTTCTAAATTAGAAGTCAGCACATTTCTAACATATATGATAGTAATCTTATAAATTAGTATTTTCATTGGAAAAGTTTAACACTTGAAAATTTTGCAGTTACCTGAATAATGACAAAAAAATATCTGAGTTAATGGGGTGTACTTCTTGGGATTACATCAATGGAACATATAATTCCATTTCACAATTTTCTTTGTGAGAACTTTTTATTGTTGAGTTTCGTGAACAAAGAAGCTTACTATAGTGAATCCTCAGATATGAAATTATTTTGGGTTTTTTTTTTTTTTTTTTTTAATGAGATATTCTTCATGTAGTATTGCTTACAATTTTTACTTTCTGCTTTGTGAATTGTCAATATGTATTCTATTCTGGTAATGGCTGTGGCTCTCAGTTCGTGAGCTGCTAATAGCTGCAGGCACTCAAAAAAAACCCACTGATTTGGTAGAGTCTGACAGACACCTTGATATGTGCTTTGTGCTCCCTGATTTCAGTGAAAACACAGAATTGTGGGCAGATGACAGGGTTTGTCCATGGCTATCACACAAAAATTCTCATTGATTACAGTCAGTGGCAATTGCGGTCACTATGGTGGGCAATTTCTGCCTTTCTTTACTGGACATATATTTTTAAAGTTTTTTCAAGATATTGCAAACTTAATAGAAGCTTTACAGCAAAGAGGGAAAAACAAATAGCTTACTGTTCTCTACTAGGAGTAAGGTTTCAAAGTTGCCATCTTACTACACCATAGTTTCCTCTTTTATTCGGGCTATTTTGTGGAGTTAGAACACTCATTTGCAACTATGAGAACAGTTTTGGGATGCCAATTCTGCTTCAGAAGGAGCAGTAGTCTCT
The DNA here is from genome assembly GCA_013397055.1 of Pachycephala philippinensis. Classification (NCBI taxonomy): domain Eukaryota; kingdom Metazoa; phylum Chordata; class Aves; order Passeriformes; genus Pachycephala; species Pachycephala philippinensis. Next base: position 212,810 of record VWZT01000757.1, read on the forward strand.
TTCATGGGACTTAGGATGAAGAAGTCTCTTCATTCTGCTCTATCTGAATCCTTCCATCCACCCAGGCCGAGTGATGCACTTGAGATTAACCCTTTATGAAGAGACTGAGTGCTCTGTATCCCTATGAACAGAAAGGAATTCTGAGACTGCAGAGGGAGCAAGTGGGGTGGATCAGTGTCTCTCTTCAGAGGTGTTGCTTTAGTTTGGCACTACCCTGAAATGGAATCTCTGAAGTGGGATCTGTAACTTTGTATAAAAGAACATGCTTGTATTCAAAAGCCTGTACAAGTTCAGTAGTATAAGAAATGTATTCTGTGCAAAGCAATGGAATATGCATTTTTCAGTCAGTAATTGATAGAGACAGAACATAATCAGGAAATTTCTTCAGAAGCTAAAAAATAATTCGAAGCTATAGCATTGGTTGAAATTTATTTATTTTATAATTTTTGATGAAGCATTGCATTTCCCTATGGCAAAAAAAAATTTTCCCCACAGACATATGTAATATTGAATAACAGATTAGTTATTTCTTTATACATGGTTGTAATAGGATGCATTTCTTTGAGTGCTCCAATATTACCTTCATGTAGACTTATGGAACTGTGCTCTTATGCTTTCTGTAAACTCTACAAAAATCTACACTGAATTAACAAACAGATTCTAAAACTTTCTGTGATATCTGTCATTTACTCCAATGTCTTCCATCAATTTTTTTAGCTTTTATAATATTAGAATTCAGTACTATAACTAAGTTCTAAATTTAAATTATGTTGGAAGATCAAAAAGAAGGGACTTTACCTAAATGTTTTAATGGAAATTCTTTTAATATTTCCAGTGCCAACTTTGCTTCAGTAAACAGTAATAAGGATGATATGATTTGATCCTGAAATTTTTTAATAACTTAATATAAGGAAAGAAGATACCCTAAGATTCAAGAGTTTCATATTTTTAATGATTTTGCTGTAACAGTTTTTTAGCATATGCAATTTATGCAGCAATTACCTAATAATGTTGGAGAATTACTTCCAATTAAACAGTCATAAATAGTGATGCACAAGGCACAGTAAAATAGTAAATGTCTTACAGAGTAGTACTGCCCTTTCTATGGCAATGCTGTGTGATTGTTACTTTTGAAACAAACATCTGTTTTCAAAAAGCACATTTTCAGTGCTTTTTGACAATTTGACAGACTATGTCCATATCCACTTAGATGTGTTTACCTTGATGCATTGAAAACTGTACACCTAAAGTCCCTAAAAATTAACGTCTTATTTGAATGAGAAGAATTTAAGATTACAGTGTTATGCTGTGCCTAAACAGCAGCTGATTCAAAAATATTAAGTGCTTTTTGCTAAGTGATTATATGATGTGTATTTGATATATTTATTTTTCTTTACTGTGGCTGACCCCCTCTCTGCTTACAATTAAACCATTATATGAAAGAGGGGATTAAATTTAAAAATTAGGAAGTATTTGCTGTCACTTGCAGGCCATTGAAATTTTTCAAGTTTATGAACCTCTCTGTGAGCTCTTTACAGACTTCTTCCATCAACATCCTTGATGATTTATTGATTTATTTTTCTGAACATTCACAACGTGCTCAAGAATATTAATCAAACTCTAGCAGGATGTAAAATCCAACTAGGTAAGTTGGCCTCCATTATACCATTAAAATCCAAGTGTTATTTTTATTTCCTGTACAATTGAAAAAGGGGTTCTTTTTGTCAACGACAATTTTAGTTGGTATTTTCCTTTCAGAAGTATATGCCGTTACTTTATATACATTCAGACACTTATTTACATAGATTTAAACTACTAATATAGAAGTTTGATTATACTGTCCAAATTAATAGCCTCCCTACACAACTCTGAAAGTACATTAGCACACACTAGATCCAATGATAGAGCAAGTGCAAAATCTCCTCACACTGTTCAGAGAGTCCAGTTTATTACTGACACATCATTCTATGTGAAGAATAGCAGAATATTAGATTTTCAGATTTTCAGTGTAATGCTACTAGACAAAAAGTTTGGGATTGATTGATTTTAATGCCCTTTGGGTATGCTGCTTAGTCATATGAGATTGCTTATCAGTGTTGCTTCTCTCAAGTTTCCCTCTTAACTGTTTTGATGGTACTGATAATTTTGCCCATTTCCCACTAATTTAACAGTTTGCTAATCCAGTCCACATATACTTTTTTGGCTACTAAGATCTAAAAGCTTTGTTAAAATCAAGATAAATTACATCATGTACTCTCCCTTCCATCTACAGAACTGCTCATTTGATTATAGAAACAACTGCTTTAATCAAGTGTGATTTGCTAAATCACCTCTTTGTTCTGTAGTTGGAATATTAAATACTGTCAGCTACAAATTAGTTTAACACAATATATTTAAAATATTCATGGTGGAATCTGAGAATAGTTTGAGTAGGAAGGGACCTTAAGGGCCAGGCTGGTATGGGGTTTTGAGCAACCTGTTATAGTGGAAGGTGTCCCTGCCCATGGCAGGAGAGTTAGAACATAGATTTATTTTCTAACCAGAATTGCAAAATCAAGTTTCGTTTCTAGCTATTATTGTTATAAAAACACATGACTCTGTAAAAATATATGAGAAGAAAAATTCTAAAGTAGAAATGAATGATATTTTCGGCCTTGCTTCATCCTTATTCTTACAGAAATATATACAAGTCATCCTGTCCCTTCTTCACCTTGTCAAATGATACTCTTGCACACAATTCTACTGCAAATGGTAGAAGAAAAGGGGAAAATAAAAAAAAAAAGGGACACTTGCAGACTAACTGAAAGTATCAAATCCTAAATAAGAACCTTTTCTTTTCCCTGTAGGTTTGTCTGTCTCTTATCCCAAAAATGAAACTCAGGTTAAACTGCAGTGCTGTTTGAATGACAAGTCAATCCTGCAGTAAGTGTTAGTCACCCTGACCAGAAGACAGAGTGTGATCCACCACTAGAAGCCAACTTTGCATTTAATCTATCTGTTGTAGAAGTTTTATGATAGTTACTCAGATGACATCAGTACAAATAGGTAAAATGGGAACATAAATGGGTTATAAAACAGTGTTCTTCCTGTAGTGGTATAAGTTATTATTATCCAGATTGCCAATCAAAGAATTTAGTAGAGATTGTGCAACACAAAAGTGTTGATAATAAAGTCGCTTTAGCAGGAAACAGATGGTCCAGGTTTTTATCAGCTCTGCAGTTTAGACCATCAGTTTAACTGCAGTAAAAAAGGTCTTTGTAATTCCAGTACAATTTACCTCATCACTCCTGGATAAGTCACTCTTGTTAAAATCATCAAAGAAATAATGTTCTATGTGTGTGTTTTTATATGGGGGACTTTATTAGTGGCTGATGCAATTGCTACATCAAACACTAAGAGGAACATTAAAAAAAATTGCAGAAAAAGATCTGGTTTGGATTTTAGGTAGAATTAAAAACATCTTGTGGTCAGATCAGAGGAGAACAAATTAATATAAAAAATATTCAGACTTGAGTGAATGAACCTTATTTTTTTGCCACCAAACAAATCTTGAATACAGAAAACAATTTGCAGTATCATCCTACAAAGATGCATGTGGCTATTAAATGATCATAAAAAATAAGACAAAATATTTGGTGCCCATATGATATTAGTCATTTAACTGAACAAATCCAGCAAGATGACATCATATACAAGTTATGGCAAAAACTACTTCCTATGGCATGTTATAGGAATGAATGGAAACAATATAAATTTTTCGGTCTCTGTGCACACTTAGATGGAACTAAAGAATCATATAGGAGGAATATTTTCTATATCACTACAAAATAAATATATTAAGATAGTCTCAGACATTGAAATCACGCAAATGTATCAGTTACTTAGAAATACTCTTTAAATGCTGACTATTCAGTATTCATAAGGGAGACTATACATTCTACTGTTGCCTTAAGCAGAAATTCTCTATGGCATTTCAAGGTAGCACTGGTGTTTTTCAACTAGTTGAAAAATTCTGAATGAAGCTTTCTTAGAATATTACCTTCCTGTATCTTCTAGATTTCATCAAGATTTTTTTATTTTTACTTTTTTTTTTTTTGTGTGTGTGTGAAATGTTTTTGAAGAAATGCATAAATTCTGACAATTTCTTGCTTGAATTTCTTGCAAAAATTCTGGCTTGAATTTCTAAATTCTGAGTTTCTAGATGGAATCAAGGGGTCCTAAGTTGGCCAATTAAAGTTGCTCGTTAAAGCAGCAGAGAGAACTCACCTGGGACTGCTGAACAATCCATCTAGAGTTTCCGGGTGCTAGGATGTGGAGCATGGATCTGTGTTGCCCAGACACCAGCACTGCTACCACATCAAAGAGCTAACAAGAAGTGTGAAGAAATACCTGATTACGTTGGTGATATCAGATGGTGAAGCTTAATAGTTTTTACTAAATGCCTGGAGAAACTATCTGCATAAAATTGACCTATATTTCACCTGATTTTGTAACAAATTTGGTTGCTGCTTGTGGATCTCTGTGTTCAATGTTGAATAGATAAAGTTTGCAAAACTTAGGTTTCCATTTAGTCTGTTTTACAACACTGGTACATAATTCAATTTTATTCTCATGTAGAACATTTACACAACCTGCTTTCTGGTAGTTTCTTACATACAGAGCTGGAAATAAATATTAATTTCGTGCAGTCATTCATATTTGTTCATTTTAATATTGTGAATTGGAAATGTGCTGCATGCTGAAATTATTTATAACTAGTATTATATTTCTTATCAAAATGGATGCCATAGAACCATGTAAATCCTAAGAAGAAAGATATATATTTAACCTAGTCTACAAATTGCAATGATAAGATTACAGTGGAAGGATTAACACAAAATTGTTCTTGGTCATTAACATTTTCTTTAGACTTTGCAGTCAGATTTGATATCCTAATTGAATAAAAATCTTACTTCATTAAGTGCTGGCCATTATCTTTAAAGGTGACATCTTTCAAGGTAACTTGAAATTAGTTTAGGTAATGGCTAGGCAGAAAAAGGTAATAGAAAAAAAAAACCTCAAAAGATAATCGCCTACACCTATACCTAGATCCTCAGTTTAGTAGATTTCATTGATTGTGGGTTTTTTTGGCTTTCCCCCCCCATTTCTGGCACTCATCAGCCACAGTGTAATTGACTTATTTTAATTACATGTAGTTGCTTTCCTTTTATGTAGCTGTTGATGGATTCACACCAATGCATGCAGTGTGGTTAACAAGAAGGAGGAGTTGGAAAACATGATGCACTTAGAAATCTAGGACCTAATTGCTCGCACAGAAACAGGGTGGGATGAGTTATAGAACTGGAACACTGCCAGTGAGGGCTACAAGCTCTTCAGAAGGATAGCCTGGGAAGGAGGAGCAGAGCTATTGCTGTTTATGTTAAGGAATGGATATATTGTGAAGAGCTGCCTCTGAGTAACAGCTGTGAGCAGGTTAAGGACCTGTGGGTGAAAATGAAGGCCAGGACCAATGAAGGACACTTTTCAGCTGGGGTCTGATATGGGTGCCTGACCAGGGCAAGTCTGTTTACGAGGCTTCTTGCTTCAGGCATGACAAACATCATGCTCATAAGCTCTCATCCCGATGGGGGTTTCAACCACGTGGATGTCTGCTGGGAAAGCAATACAACAGCCTGCAAGGAATCCAGGAGACTCCTGGAGTGTATAGAGGCCACCTTCCTGGTCCAGGTATTAGAGAAATCAGCCGGAAGTGAGGTGCTACTTGACCTGGTGCTCACCAATGTGGATGAGCTCATAAAAAGGAGTTAAGACTGGTGGAAGCTTGGGCTGTAGCAACCGTGTCCTGGCTGAGTTTGTGATCTCAAGGAGCCTGGGCCTGGCAAGGGGCAAACTCAAGACCCTGATCTTTAGAAGAACAAATTTCCAGCTCTATAAGTAGTTGGTGAATGAGATCCCCCAAGTAACTGTCCTTAAGGACAGAGGGGTTGACAAGAGCTGGCAACTCTTTAAGGTTGCTTTTCTTAGACTGCAAGAGCTCTCTATCCTGGTACGTAGGAAGCTGAGAAAGGCAGGCTGGAAACATGCATGGCTGAGCAAGGATCTGCTCCTGAAGCTGAGAAGTAAGAAACAAATCCACAGTGCAGAGAGTGTACCTCCCCCAATAAGGAAGAAGGGTAACCTGGTGGTGACTGATATGGAGAGGGCTGAAGTACTCAATGAGTTCATTGCCTCGGTCTTCACCGGCAGTCAGGTTTCCCACATCTTACAAGTCCGTGATCCTCTGGGTGAGTGTAAAAGGAGTGAAGTCCATCCCACTATTACTGAAGAGCAGGACTGGGATCGCTTGATAAAGTTTAATAGCCACATGTGGGATGTGATGACATGGGTCCCAGGGTCCTGAGGGAACTGACTAATGTCATTGCCATGCCACTCTCCATCACAATGGAAAAGTCATTTTGGTCACACAGAGTGTCCAGTGACAGAAAAAGGGAAAAATCACTCCCGTTTTTAAAAAGGGGAGAAAGGATGATTTGAGGAACTACAAATCATGGGAGCCTCACCTTTCTGCCTGGGAAGATCATGGAGTAGATCCTTCTAAAGGCATGCTAAGGCACATAAATGACGGAGATCAGAGAAAGCCAGCGTGGTCTTACTGAGGGCAAATCATGCCTGACCAATCTGGTGGCCTTCTATGAGAAAGAGACGGCAGCAGTCAACAAGGGAAGATCAGCACAAGATGTCACCTATCTGGAATTAAGGCCTTCACTATGGTTCCACATGAAATCCTTATTTCCAGATGGGAGAGGCATGTGACGACTGGTATCCCCTCATGGCTCTGTCTTGGGACTGATGCTCTTCAATATCTTCATTAATGACCTACTGAGATCAAGAGGTACACCAGGCTTGGGGCAATCCCAGATATGAATGCAGACTGGCAGATGAACTAATTGAGAGCAACCCTACAGAGAAGGACTTGGGGGCTCTCATGGATGAAAAGCTGGACATGTGCCTAAGTGTGCACTTGCAGCCCAGAAAGCCAACTTCATCCTGGGCTAGAGCAAAAGAGGAGTGGCCATCAGGTTGGTGTAGGTGACTGTCCCCTTTTACTCTGCCCTTGTGAGACCCCACCTGAAATACTGCATTCAGCTCTGAGGTCCTTAGCACAAGAAAGGCATGGACCTGTTAGAGCAAGTCCAGAGGAGGGCCACGAAGCTGATCAGAGGGACCGTCTCCTGTGCAGTCAGGCTGAGAGAGCTGGGGCTGTTCAGTATGGGAAAGAGAAGCCTCTGAGGAGATCTCATTGCAGCCTTCCAGTACCTAAAAGGGGCTTATAAAAAGGAGGGAGACTTTTTATACAGACAGGTAGTGACAGGACAAAGGGCAATGGCTTTAAACTGAAAGTGTGCAGGTTCAGCTTAGATATTAGGAAGAAACTCTTTACTCAGAGAGTGATGAAGCATTGGAACAGGTTGCTCAGAGACATTATGGGTGCCCCATCCCTGAAAGTGTTGAAGGCCATGCTGAATAGTGCCCTGAGCAACCTGATCTAGCGAAGGGAATCCCTGCATGAGACAGGGGGATTGGAACTAGATGATCTTTAAAGTCCCTTCCAACCCAAACCATTTTATGGTTCAATGCATTTGAATGATTACTGGACTTAGCATTTTAAATTATTTTTTATTATTTTTTGTATTCCTATTCTTTTTGATTTTTTTTAAATTAGGGGAACAAATGAAAAAAGGAAAAAGAATTGGAAACAATTCTGTATGACTTGTACATTTCTAAGATTTCCACTTCTTTTTATGGGAGTTCCCTCACTGTAGGAAGAATTCCTTTGCTTTGAATTTTGTTGTGTGAGGGTGAGGAGAGCTGTTAAGACTTTATGAAATGTGACATAGGATGGAGCTCTGCAGCCAAAAGAATAGGATGTACAGAGCTATGACAGGGCAGTCATGTTTCCATACTTTCCCTACTTTTTCTGTACTTCAATACTTCCTTTGACTGTCAGATTATGTTTCATTTTTTTCTGATATCCCTACAGTAAGGCAGTGTTGAACCATTGAAATATGTGAATCTTTAAATATATTCCCTAAAATAATATTAGATAGTAGTAACAAAATAAATAGTGGAAAATTAAAAATATGTAAAATATAAAAAGGGCTAAACTATTTATAAATATTGTTTTCCTAGAGATCTTAAAGGTGCCATTGTCAAGTATAACACAATTGAGAACTCTAGACCTGACTGATAATTGTTTCATCTCCTAGTGTAGTAGAGAAATAAAAAAAGATTGATAATTTACCCCCGTTAAACTCTATATGATAGGTAGAAATACCCATCAGCTGTGCCAAAAGGCAGGACTGATTGAAAGAGCTAACCTTGGGGGTTTTGTTGTTTTAAATGCAAAGACATCACATTTTAATTAAGTGGAAAGAAGTTTTCAAATCTGAAATTTTTCTTTCATTTCCAGAAAACATTTGAATTTTGAAACATTTGAATTTTTGAAATAATATCAGGATATTTTGGAGGGGAAATGTAAATTTAATTTCTGCTTACCTTGATGATACTTCCGGTTTTTATTTCTATAAAATATCACAGCAATAGTAGCAGGTAGAAGAATGTGGGATATGACAAAACTTGAGATAAATTTCACAAAACAGAGATTGCATTACTTGGTTTAGGTTTACAACAGGAAGGCATTGTGTTTTTTCAGATTTGCTGCACATAAATAATGGCATTATGGAAAAGATTGCAGAGTAAATAACCAAATCTAGAATCTAAAATATTTATTTCAGAGCAATGCCTTTCTTGCTTTACTAAGTGGATACATAGGAGCATGGAAACTAAAATCTTTCAGTCTTGCTTCAGTCAGCTATGATAAGGTCATTTCACTTCATTCCCTTCAGTATTTCCTTCCTTTTCCTCCTTATAGAAAAATGAAGACAAAGAAAGTTAACTAAGGCAATGCTAGAAGAATACACCACTATCTCCTCAAATCAGACAGTACAGAGCAAGACAAATACAAAATCTCGCTCAATAATCAGAAGTTCAAGTTCAGTGCTGCTCTCCATGCTTTTTCTGCTACACTGCTGTTATCCAAGTGTTGAGAGAGCTCAGCAAAGGTTAAATAAAAATGTCTTCAGTGAAATCCTTCACACTCTTACACTTCTGGTATGAAAGCCCCTGAAACATCTAGGTTTACTATTTTTCTCCCTAGGAGAAGTCTCAACACCACACTTCCAATCTGTAGTCTGAAACCACTATCTGTCTGTTGTGTATTTTTGTTTGCAAGACCTTTTTTTTTAATATTTTCTTTATTCATCCTAGAGAGTCTGGCAGTGTGTGGGTGAATTTTTACCTTATAATGTACTCTTGACAGAATTATACTGCAGTCCTATCTCCTCCATAGGGAATCCCAGAAGTCCACCTAAATCAGCCAATGCATCCATTGTCTTTCAAATTATATGTGACAAGATACATATGAAGAATGGATATGGTCAGTTCTATTCTGTTACTTTAGTGAAATGGAAGTTTATCACGTTCTATGGCTGCACGTACTACAATTACGTCATGAATCCCAAAATACTTGTTTTAGCTGAATGTGTATCTTTAATGTGAACTCACCTTAGTACACCATGGCATTGATTCTGTTCCCTACTGCTACCAGGTCCTTCCTTAATTTTATCAGTAGAAAAACAGACAAATCCAGTATGTGTGCTTGTCTGTGGCCATATATGACCCTTCAGAAAGGACCTTATTTAAGAGAAAAGAATCTAAACTGAGCAGTGTATTTGGTGTTAAATGTAAATTACTGCCTCTAAAATTCTAAGCTTTTTGCAATGGAGTGCAGCATCCTTTGCCCTTTAGTAACATGCTGATACGTGCTGCTGCCTTGCAGACTGAGTTCAAATAATTTATTTTGGGTCTTTGTTAGATATTTCCCTTTGACTACTGAATTGAAACCAGCATCTCACCAAGAATATCTCTTAGCTGTCACCTAATTGGGAATTAACAATGACATATCAGGAAAAAAAGCAGATATTCTGCAAGACATAATTTCTGAGTATCTTAGCATAAAGCCTGTGACTCATTTTCTGAATATGTCCTCTTCATAATCCTCACCATCAACATGCTTATAATTGTGAAGCTATGAAGACAAAAAAACCTTTTTATGCCTTCTTTTACGGTGCTCAAAAAAGCCAAGAAAATTCTGGTATTCAGTGACTCAGAGCATGGATTCACATATACAATTGGACTTTCCTACATTTTCTGTATAAAACTTACTAGAAGTCATGTCTGTGGAAAGCAGCCTAAACAATGAACTATCAAAAAATCAATTTACTTGCAGTGTACAAATGTGTTATAATGAGCTGTGTAGCATTCATTAGAAGATCTTTTCCTGAGGAAATACAATATAGATTTTTACAGCTAGGAAGACATCTGTTTGAATAAAGCAAACCTCTCATTTTTGCATTCTTTGAAATGAATAATGATGCTTATTTTAAGAGGTCTGGAAAATAGCAGAAACTTGCTCAGGTTCTAGTCTAATAACCTTCATATAATGCTGTGTCCTTTCCTTCCTGAATGGCACTGGTAATTGATACTGACATACTAGAAAAAGCCAAGTTCCATCCTTCCTAGCACAGACAAATTTTATCAAGGAGTATAATGAGGTTTGACTTGATAGCCTTATTTGCAACAAAGCACTGCCAATCTTATTGAAATAAAGAAGTATGTTCAAATCATTACAGGTTAATCTGGTATAAAACTATCTTTGACAAAAAGGTAGAAGATGTGAATATTCTATTTTGAAAATCACGTTATGATAGTAGAGTACGGAAATATACATTTTCATTTAATCTGGGAGTACTGAATGCCTTAGAAAATGTTGACTATATTTTCTAAATTCACCATTGAATGTTTTGCATAATAGGTTGTCTAGTAGGTTACATCAGTAACAGTATCTTATGAAGCCCTTCTCAGTGGAAGCATGCTCTAGTGTCATCGCTGACGGTGCTGACCCCTCCTTCTCTCATGATACATGAGAGCATCTATAAAATTCTGAATCATTGGTAGACCAGTCATAAACATCCATGCTGAGCTCAGGAAAAAAAAATCTTAACTGGAAATAAAAAGCGTAGCCGAGATTCAGAATGTAAAAAATAAAGGCTGATGTAATTTTTCATTTATATATGGCTGATGAATCTCTTTGGTCCTTAGAAATTTTTGAAAACTTTTCAAACCAACATCTCACTTATCTCTTCTTCAAGCATTTATGTAAAAAAAAAGGTAGTTATTTATAGTTATTTAGTGGTTCTTTAGGCAGAAGTTTTTTTTTCCTTTTTGTTTCTTTACATTACAGAGATTTATACTTCTTTTCTGGATAAGGTTGATAATGCTACAAGTTAGAAGGAAACATTTTCTTAGAAATATTCCACTACCTACTATGCTATATCACAAGTGATTCACAGACAGAATATGCACAGAAAGTTCAGTGAAGAGCCATTATCAGGATCTATTTAAAGGAGAAACCTTATCAGCTATTTTGGATCAGAAATACATTTCAGAATATATATCTATATATCTATATATCTAGATATATCTTTCTAATATATATATATCAGAAAGAAAGGGGAGGGGAGGAAACCTGCAGAGTGTTAGCTGCAAGATAGATCTCAAATCTTCAAGACATATTAGAAACCACATTCAAACATTATAACAATTTAAATACATTAGCCATATCACACCAATGCACAGACCTGCACTGTTGGAAAGCCTTTATTGTTTGGCAAGGGCTTAACTACAGATCACCTTACATGAGAGGTATTAAAGGAATCTGAGGCTGGAGACTCACAAGATTATCTGTATCTGTTTCTTTCACGTGATTAGACAGGACCTGGGGAAGAGGGTGAGTGGAGGCTTGGCATTCACCCACTGATAACATCTGACAAGATATGGTGATGCAATCAGGGAGTGTCCAGGACCAGCAGAACCTGGGCCAACCACAATGTAAAAGTGGAATATTCCTATTACGTCCCATAACCTGTACGTTGCAGTCCAGATTATACTGGAGAAGTAGCCTTGATTCTTAATAGAATCTAGCAGTCAATTCCTGTCTAAATCAAAGTCTGTCTGCCCTTAGAGGGAATAAATACACTCTTCCCCTTATGACAAGGATCTTGTCATTTACAATTTAGAAAAATATTAACAGTTTCTGCTGCCAAGAACAATATTTATTTATTTAGTTTCTTACTTGCTAACTGCACTCTTGTGTAGATGTGATTATCCACAATGCCTTTTTATCAATATTCCCACAGTATGTGTGTGAATATTCATGATGCTACACTTTTCTGGCTGTTTTTGGATAAAGCCAGTGCCTGCAACTGAGAGGATGATAAAATCAGAGACCTCACTGAAGGAATGTTACTCCTTAGTGAAGGTCAAGGGACTGGGCTTTATGAGTAGGGATATCTCTTCTAGTTGTATAATCCTGTTTTAAGTCAGCAACTAAAAAAGCATACAGTGTAAGAAAATAAAATAGAATTGAAACAGAAATCTACTGTTTGCACGTGTCTCTCTGCAGATGATGTCTTAAGGATTACAAACCAGCATTTTACAGTCCTCTGATTGTCACATCTAAATTATTTTCATACTGATTATACTTGAGAATTCCAAGATTTTTATGAATATGATTTTGAGCTTAGTAGAATTAGAAGTAATGGAATAATCTGGTGTCTGCATGAATTATGTATTATTTTAATTGCTTTTGATGATTGACTCAATTCATACAGATTAGTGCTCATGTAAACTAGAATTTCAACAGTGAAAGAGAATAGAATATAGATACTATCGTATAATTTTCCTCTGTTGTTTTATTTGTATCCCTTTATAGTTTAAAATATTTGCATCTGGTACGTGACCACATATCAAAGCTGTATATTGATAATGTACATAGACCATACTTGAAAGAAAATATTCCAAAAGAAAAAGATACAAAACAATGCTGACAAAAATATTCCATTGTTCAACCAAGAAATCTTATTGCATTTTTTAAAAGCTTTGACCGAACTTTAAAGCTGCAATTTTGCATATAGAAAGCTCTTTTTTGACTGATTTCTCCAGACTGGATTGACATATGTAATTTCAGTTAGTCTTTCTCGCTGGTACTAGAGAAGTATCTTCGTGTAATCCTGTGCCATCTTAGGTAATGTGCCTCAGCAATGGATTCAGTACCATTGACTACTCACAAGATGTGCTTGGCAGCAGTAGACTCCAGATGGTGAACTAAAAAACCCTGTTTTTCTGCAGCAGCAGTAGCATCTGGGTACGTGGCTGCCTTTCTTGATGTTTTCTGTTCAACCTACTTGGCTCGTTTCCCTGGTTTATATCACTGTAGACATCAAACTACTTGTGAGAAGGGCTCTTTTTAGGATGCATTTTCTTGTTAATGAAAAGTGATTAATCCTTCTGGTCTGCTTCAGAAAGTTAAAAGTTTTGGGGTGAAATTGGTAAAATAGGAAGCATGCTTTTATTGTCCCGAATTGTATTTCCCATGGACTGAATACCCTTTAGTGATTTAAAGCCCATCTAGTTTCATTAGAAAAGGCTCTGATTTTCATGTGTTTTGAGAATTAAGCAGCATAAGTGGGAATGATCTGGAGATAATTTCAGCAGATTCACACCTGAACTAAAACTATAAATTTAAATTCACTCTCGGAATTATTCCCAAGGCTTGTGCAGGCCTTCAAGAAGTTAAGGAAATGAGGATCAAGCTAGATAAGGGTTGTAAAGTACAAGTGTTCTGCAGTGAAATTTGAGGTGAAGGAATTTAGAATGAAGAGCACTTATCAAGTTTATCCTGCTCTATCAAGAGCTTGATCTAGATGAAAACAAAGATGTTTTTTCTGTGTTAATGGAAGCTGTTAGTCACCTTTTCACATCAGAGTGAAAACTTGATCTGTCATTCCTTTTTTTTTTTAATTATAGAGAAAAAACATAGAATCTATTTGTTGGTATTTGACAGTGTTAAAAAGAATTGAAAAACAGTATTCGTCAGTCCTTGCACTTCAGTTATTGGTTATTGGATGTTTTGAATATGCTAAGAACATCCATTCTAACAATCCATGCAAAGGCTGCCTACAGCTTCCTGTATGGACCACATCAGATCTCTTCTAGGATAAATCATGTAATTAATGCTATTTAGATACAAGTGTAAGGTGAGAATAGATGGGATACAGCCTGACAGAAGGGTCATACAACTTGCAGAGGTGTATGCAAGCCTATGCAAAGAGGCAATGAAGATCTGTGTTTTCCACCTCTGAAGACTTTCATTGACAGACTCCATTTGCCCATGCTTGAAGAAACATTGTCATGGGTAAAAGAGAAGTCATATATGCAGGAAATTCAAACCTCTTTATTTATTAAAGCAAGTGTGATATCTTATTATAAAGTTAAGCAATAATCTACCCTTGTGTTTGCAGATGAAATTCTTAAATCATAGAATCACAGAATGAGATTAAAGACTTGCTATTAACCTTAACAGAATGACAGTTTTACTTTTGATATTTTTTCTGACTATTAAAGATCCCAAAAGGACTTTGGCAAATCAAGGTATTCAACTCCCAGTTATAGAAGTCCCAAGTCAAAGACCAAATTCAACTTCAGAGTAGGAATTCTTATGCCTTCATTTCACAGAAAGAACTGTTTGGTTGCAATAGATATTTTGGGTGCTACTCTATAATAACTCTCAGAAAATATCCAAGCACAAATGTCACTATTTGTAATATGTCTAAAGTGATATCAACTTTTACAGCTTCATTTTTTCAGCAAAATCTCACACATTTTCTCTACGATTAGTTTGAAAAATACTTTATTTTATAATTGCTTTCTGAAAACCTGTAAACCTTTTCTGTTAATAAACATGTTAAATTGCCTTGGTCTTATCCAAACATTTGCTTATTCTAAGTTTACGTAATTGTACATGTCAGAAGCAATACAAAAATAATTCATAGAAGTATTTGACTTCACAATACATTTATCTGTCTCTCATTTATTCTCTGTGTTGCACTGGCTCTAGTATTTCTGTTTTTAAAAAGTTTGGGTTTTTTATTTTTCTGTGAGGTTATGTCTTGCACTTTACTGCAGAGCAGTGGAAGTTTTCTAACTGTATTGAAAATTAATACATACGGCTTGCATACATTGATACTGAAAAAAGACTAAATGCTTCAAAGGCTCTGAAACTTAGAATATAATTACAGTTATGTAAAAGTAAGCTAGATTGTGATTTATGGCCACTAGTATTATAAAATATTCACTTGCATTAAAAGAACTGTTTATACAGTAATAAATCCTTGGTTTTGAATAATGAAGGCAAGAGTACTTTAGATATTGTTTCCCAAATGATGACAACAAAGGAGATAGACTTCCACAGATAGCTCTGATCCCATCCATATCCCAATTCCTTTCATGCATCAGGTGCTTGTAATTTCTCTGGCCTTAATGGATTGACGATAAACTGAAGAGACCAGGCTGCATCTAAATATGCTAACTTACTCAGAGGATTTGACAACCAATGGGGAGCAAATGCTACGGGCTGTAGAGGAATGTAAGAAATCACAGTCTATGGCTTTGCACTGCTTGACCTTCTACTTTAGGATGGCTCTTCCCCAGGAATGAAGTTGTTTTCTCTCATTTCATGCATATTGATTTGCTTTGTGTGGTTCTTCCTTGTACAGCTTTTGTAAGCTGATAATTCAATTTGCATTCCAATTGTCCAGTTTAACTGTGGTAAGGGGAGATTTGGCAAAAAACATTGTGCAGTGCAAAAATGCAATTAGTCATGAGGTTGGTCTTAGTGCTTCATTTTTCTGGATAATGAGTAGATTATCATAAGTACCATGTTACTATTGATTTTGGTTTTCAATTGATGTTTGTAGTCTTTTGGGGTTTTTTTTGATAGTTGAATAATGCATATCCAAACAAAACTCCACTGCTTAAAACTCTTGGATGTTCATGAAATCATTTTCAAAGGAGTAGCCACAGCCACTGGTACTTAAAATCCCTTCCAAAGGAATTCTTTTTGTTAGTTACAATAGGATTCATCTAGTACTGCTTATTTTAAATTAATCTTCATAAAAATTCAAATACAATAAACTGTCATACTAGTTTCTGAAAACATAGACTTTTCTGTTAGGACTACTATCTGTGCTTTTTTGGGGATGCTCTGTTAACAATTCAGAGTATCGGAGTATCTATATCTGGGATTTACAAAAGAGGCATTTGTAAAATAACAAAATACATTAGTGTATGTACATTGGATAGATATTGTGAATTTGTATTTTGTAAGTTTAGGTGCTGCTTGTTAAACTACCTACGATGCCTTTTCAGGATGCCCTGAACTTAGAGGAGAGTATGCTAACTGAACCTGATTTTCATAAAAAAATAGAAAGGCTTGGGTTGGAAGGGACCTTAAAGATCATCTAATTCCAACCCCTTTGCCAATGGCAAGGATACTGCTCACTAGATCTGTTTGCTCAGGGCCCCATCCAACCTGGCCTTGAACACTTCCAGGAATGGGACATTCACAGCTTCTCTGTGCAATGTTTTCTAGTGCCTCACCATTCTCACAGTAAGATTTTTTTCCTAGTATCTAATCTAAATCTCTCCTCTTTTAGCTTAAAACTGTTCCTTACTGTCTTATCACTGTCTGCACATGTAAAAGTCATTCTCCTTCCTTTTCATAGGCTCCCTTTAAGTACAGGAAAACGATAAGACACTTTTGCCAGAGCATCATTTCTATAGAAATGATGTTCATTAAACAAGTGTCGAGAACAAGGAGTTTCAGTTTAAGCAGTGAGCATAGGGAAGGAGTTATATATATTCCCCTTCTTTATAAGTGTTATGATCCAGTTATTAAAATCTTTAGAGAACATTACAGTCTCTCACAATAAGTGACAGGATTACTGTATTTCCTTTACAGTGTCTTATCTGTGTTCTATTTTTAAAAGATCAGAATTGCTAAGTTCAAACCACACAGACCTTCCATTCTGGTCAGCAAGATCTAATCAACAGTGCCTCTTTTGTTCACATACTCTTCAACATATCTGTTGAAGAGGTTTAATTATACACAGTATTCTGTGATTTTGGCTAGGTTATAGGACTCTTTCCATAAACCTACACAGAATGGTGTTATTGCTTAGAAAGGTATGGTTGTTTTCAGCTCCCTGAAGTGGCCACTAGCCACATATCTCTGTTTAACCAGTTGGTAGAGAGCTATTTCATTGTAATCTCTTTTTCCTGTTGTGTTAATTTGCAAACATCAAAAATATTGTTGTTTTTTATGTCTGCGTAGCAGCTATCATAATCACTCTAATGTGATTAAAAAGAAGAGAGGAGGGGGAATTAATTCATCACATAGCTGGTAAAAGACCTACTGTGGCCATTTCGTCAAACTTCCTGTGTAATATTAACAATAAAGTACCTTCATTTGATAGTACAGCATGTATGGTACCTTGCTTTTATATTTAGGTCCTAGGTACAGTATCAAGATCGTTATAGAATTTTTCTTTCACATAATGAGTGGGGTTTTTGATTGTACTTCCTTAACTTTGACTCCTGTCCATAACTTTGAAGATGGAGCTCCATGAATCTTTCAAAATAAAGTATAAGGCTTTGCAACATTTTTCCTAGTCCTTTGATAGTTCATCTCATCCCTAAACTTTCTCTTCAATTTATCAATGTACTTCTTGAGTTTCTGTTGACCTTTACACTTTGAATTTCATATAAAGATAAAAGAATCAATATTCAAACTCCTAAAACTTGGCAGGTGCGTATCTGTCAGTTTCACCATGAAGATTCAGAAGAAAGTATTCACTTTTTAGATGAACTTTTTTCAGAAACTAGTCTCCCATCTTAAAGTATTTTTAACTCTGTGTTGGGTTTGTGTGGCAAGGTTTTGGCAATGGGGTAGAGGGGGCGACAGTGGTCTATAGGGGTGGCTTCTCTGAAAAGATGCACACTGAAGCAGGGTAATAAGAGTGTGAGTAGGGGTAGCAGAGACAACATGATGAACTGACCATAACCCCCATTCCCTGTCTCCCTGCACCACTGCAGGGGGAAAGAGTAGAGAATTCAGGAGTAAATTTAAGTCTCAGAAGAGAGACTTCATTTACTTTAATATTTATTGCTTCTTGGCCTGTTCTTTGCTGCAGGACAATAATGTCCTTAATTGGTCTAACCTGTTAAAAGAGTAATGGTTGTAGTTAAAGGTGGATACAGAGCCTAAGTACCCATCTGATAGTGTGAATATTTTGTATAAAGTATATATTTTTTTACCAAGCGAAGCAAGGATAATTATTTCTAGAAAACACTTCATTCAACCATATCTCTTTTTTTTTTACTTCTTTTTTTATGAATAGATAAATTTACAGAAGTATTTCAATTCTGTATCACCCATCTTGTGCTTTGCTTATATAATGTTCAAGACATTTTAATGACTATAGAAATGTATACTAAATACACAGATGAAATTGTTACACTTGATATTAAAACTGGATTTATTAGTATTGATCAATCAGAAATGCCACGTAAGACATTTATGTTCACTGAGTGAATGGGTCCTACACTTAACAGAGGTAAAACTTAAAGAAGAGGGTATGATTCGTAAAAACAAAAATAGAAGGGAGGAATATGTTCATATATGACCTGTACAAATGTGCAAGAAATTCTAGAAAAAGACTGCAATAAATACCTTTTAATGAGTTTTTTTCTTTTTGTAACAGCAGTGATATTCAATCAGTTTATAGGTTTATTTTTATAACAGTTGTATAAAGAGCTTTTTTACATTTTCCAGCTCCACAGTAGAAGGTGTACAAGTCCAGTGATGTTTCATCAGAGCTGAATTCAACATGATTAAGCTTTTCATTAGGTAGTTTACTCTTGGGGTGACTACTATTTATGTGAGTATGTACACAGAAAGACACATGTATATCTACATACAGATTATAATCAGAAAATTTCAGAATCTGTCCAAATTTATCACTGTGTAAGACTAATATTAATCTCAGTAAAATGTCTTGATAGCCCACCTTTATTGACTCCTCCAAGTCATTGGTAAAGACACTGAAACAAGAGGCCCCTGTGGTACACCACTTGTCACCAGTCTCCAGATAGGGGATGAGCATTAGTTACTATCCTGTGCACCTAATCCAGCCCACTTTTACTCACATACTTATCCACCTATCCACAACCTTGGATTGTACTTTTGCCCTCTCTTCAAGGTGGGTGCAACAGCTCTCTTTCTCCAGTTGCTGTGGACTTTCCCTGATCTCCATGACTTTTCAAAAATGATATTGATGGACCTTGTAGGTACACCAGCCAGTTTTCTCAGCACCCCCATTCAGCCCACTGGGTCCCATTGATTTGTTTGAGTTGAGTTTTCCCAATTAGTCCTTGCTTCAGCCTCATCCACTGCTGGTAGCTCACTTCTTTGAATTGTTTCTCTAAGCAGAAAGGCCTGGAAGACTCAGGTGGTGAGGATCGGGTCCCCACTTTGTGCAACAGTTACTTGAAGGGCTATGCCACATCACGTTATATGTAGCAATTATTATCTCATATGTTATATTTAATATATCTCTATGTTTTCAGGAAAAATGAATCATCTACTGTGGTCTTCCCCCCATCTGTCTCTGTGTTAACAGTATTTGTAAAAACCCCATAAATCTGCTGTTTAAAATTTAACATTTACTATTAAAATTCAACATTTTGCAGCTGTGAAAAATCCCTGTTTTGACGGCTTGGGTCTTTGAATTTTTCATGTAACTCACTGATAAAATAGCTCACCTAGTAGAATCTAAGCTAAATTGGAATTCATTACCATTGTTTGTAGGATTAGGCTTAGATAAATAAAAGAAATAAACAGATTTCTCTTCTTCTGTTTGTTTTTTTCTTTTTTTTCTTCTACTTTAACAAAGTAAATCCTCATCAGAACCCTGCTGTTAGTGATTGCCAATTACCTGCAACTGCAGGAGCACTGGTAAAGCATTGCCTTAATTAGGGAGGCCTAAAAATGCCCTTGGGATCTAAGCAAGCATAAATGTAGCTGAAAGGTTCTGTTTCCCCTTGACAAGCACAAAATTTCGTGCAGAAACCACTGATAGGCATTCTTGAAAATACCTTCCTTGAGCTGCTCTGAATGTTCTGTTAGTCAAATAAGGTAAATTCACCATCTTGATATTAAGATTTTTTTAAATGGTATTTTCTTAAAATACTGGGTTTGCAGTCATAAGCAGGTATACAATGCCCCTTTGTTCAGATTTATTTGCTATAAAGTATTTGCTAACTTTCATGAATGGGAAAAGATTATTTCAGAGAACAGAACAGTCAACTTCAAGTTAAAAAGAATGAAACTAGTTTGGGTAGTATAAAAACCTGAAACCATTAACATTTGTGTTGGTTTTAACACCATCAGGGACATTAAACTCCAAGTAAGGCACTCCCTTTCCTCTGCCCCTTTTGGTAAGGAAGGGAAAATAAATTAGATTATCAGTTGAAATAATTTACTAAAAACATGCTAACAACAGAATGTGGGAGCTGGTGGGCAGCAGGGGTTTTAAGGGGACAGTCCATTCTGCTCTGGTGAGTCAGGCAAGATGACAAAACTTCTGGTTTTCAGCGCCCAGCGTTTCCTGCTGAAACCATTACCCCAGCGATGACATTGGTGATATTGAATAAACATGGTGGTGACACCCAGACAGCTCTAAAAAACTCCACTGCCTCCCTTTGTAACTAGGACAACATTGCAGACCTAGCTGGTTTTGATGTCCACTTTTCATGGTGTTATAAATCTGAAGATGATTCAAGCTTTGATATTTCTTTTTGCTATTTACTTCATCTTTATTTGATGGTTGGTGCTAAGGGTACTGTTACATGTGACTACTAATCCTTTTAATGTTTTGTTTGCTACAGTATAATTGTGTCGCAAAATTACCATTAAGGAAGGTTTTAGCATAGTTGCATTTATAGGTAGGAAACTTCCTTTGTTCTAGTTTATCCAGAGACTAAATGATGAAACTTGTTTGTTTACCAAATTGAAAACACCCTTCAAATTCATCTTTTACTTTACTGTAAATATACAATGAAAACCCATTTAATAGTGTTACAAAAAGGTTTTGTAATGGTCATTTGCAACAGAAATTAATTTAGCGGCTCTCCAGTTATTCTCCAAATTTAGTTTTCTGGTTGATAGAACATTTATATAAGGTTGTTTCTTTCAATCGAGATGTGAAATATATTCTTTTCCTATACTCCGCATTATAATGTACAGCTCTGCTTGTATTATTTAGGTAGAACAATGATCACTTAAGAGCAATGAGAGTTTTGGGATGTTTTTACTTTCTTTCGGTTTGATTCTTTTTGTCTGTTTGTAGGCTCTTGCCTTTTTTTTTTTCTTTCAAGACTATTTTTTTCAAAACTTGATCAAGTGTTCCCAAATGGTAAATTAACATACCTTCAGTGTAAAGATATCTACATGTCATGCAGTGTTCAGACATTAATTTCTCTTTTATGTCAACAAAATTATGCTGGAGGTGAAGATTGTTTCAGGATGTGTAAAGATCCTGTGTCCTTAGGAGGAGAGGTGTGAACTGAATTTGGAAGAAAGGTTGTGAAGCTGTAGTATGCCAACTTGATTCTAGAAAAAGCAGTGCCTTACTTGCTAGGTCCTAAAATAAGTGTCTCTTACTCTAAAGCCAGAAACTAAAAAAAAAACCAAAACAGCAGAAGAGAAATATGTCCACAAAGCAATTGAATTTCACTAAAACATTACATGTTACTGTAATCTTATTTGGTTAGAACTGCAAAAAAAAGCTACCTGGCTCCTTTTCTGAATTTCTGTGTTTTTTCTGTATGAACTGTGAGCTTTCTAGCCTTTATTTTTCTTTGTGGTTTTAGATCTTTTTGTCTCTACAGTACCCTGTCATTTTCAAAGCATTGTATCTGCATATTTCACATGGACATTGTTGTGACACAGTTCACTGGGACAATATCTCCAAATTTCAGAAGTTCTTACCTTCTGAAGAGGGATTTAATTTTACTAGGCTTTTTGGAAAAAGAAATTGAATTCTGGATTTAGTGATACTTTTTATGGCTTCATGGCCACAATGGACAGCACTGTTGTGCAAGGGTTCAAAAAAATCAGTCTGTGTTGGGTTTTTTTCTTTTATATTAATTCAATTGTATATTGAATTAGCAGTCGTATATTGAATTAATTCATTTTATATTAATTCAATTTAGTAGTCTGTGCTTTGCAAGTAATTGAGAGTGACAGTCCAGCGTCCCTCTGAGGGAGGGAAACCTGCAAGTGATCCTCCTAAGTCTCACTGATTTTGGAGGAGGGAGTGTTATTGTGTTCAGTTGTTATTCTCTCTTATTTGTTATTTTACCTTGCTGAAGGATAGCATTTCTATATTTTATGTATGAGAGTTATGAAAAATGGTAATATTTTTATAATAAAAAACTTTGAAAACTGAGATGAAATAAAGGTATAAAAGAGAGTACTGCTGGCACGGATTCCTCAAGTGAAGAATAGGTGTCTGGGCTTGGCGTTAATTTTGCGTAATGCAATTGAATTTAATCAGGAAATGTTCACACTGAGTATTTAATTAGACTCTACGTGATCAATCTTGGTAGGGACTTTGCTAATTATCAAGTGGCTGAGTCAATGAAGAAAGTCAAAGTAATGCTTCAGAGGACCGTACTTCACTGAGCGGTTTGGATGTGTGAGCAAGAGTTTTTAAGGTGATAAATGTTAAAGAAGGTTAATAGTTTAAAGTTAATAATGAAGTTGCAGGAATAATAGATGGAGGCACATATGTATGAAAGACTGGAACTGTAGCCTACAGTAATCTGTATAAATTATAACTGAACCTCTAAGAAGCATGTAGAGGTTAAAATCCTGAGCAGAAACAGTTAAGAGAAAAGTTGTACCTCTCCTGACAAGGCCATGTTAGCTCTAAATTACAACAGTAGGAATGATTCTGTTCTCTTTCCTTCACATCTCTGTGGTGTATTAAGTGGGGACTGCATAGACCTAGATATGCTTTTGCAGAGCAAGCCAAGTGCACGAAGACTTTCTCCCAAAATGAGGTAACACTTCCACTGACTCCAAGAAAGGGTAGAAGACTGCAAAATCAGCATCTTTTTCTCAGCCTTTTCCTGTTTATGTAAGGATCTGTGACATTCCCTTAAACTATGCTCTGTTTCTGTATGGCTTCTGTTAATGCTTTGCATTTCCCTGACATTCCAACATGTTCTGAAGTTTGTTACTGTCATGGGTTAGGAACGGTATTCTTGAATTTAATTTTCCCTCTAAAACCACAGGCAGATTCCCCTCCCCCTTCTCCAGCTGGAGGCAAAAAAGGCAAAGATCATGGGTTGAGATAAGAACAATTTACTGGAAACAGCAACGAGTTAAGAGAAAGAACAGTAGCAGCAAAAAATATTAATAACAAAAGGTATAAGAAAATAAATTATTCACAAGGAAAACACATGACAGTAAACAATATTGGATATCTCCCCGCCGCCACATTGTCTCAACCTGCAGGAACCTTCTCCTCTGAAGCAGGTCCCTTTCCTCCCACCCTCAGCAAGGACCCGAGGAGGTATAGGAACACCTCTGTGTCCCAGTAGCCACACCCCCTCCTGGTTCCTGCAAAAAATTAACCCTGTCCTGGCCCAAACCAAGCCAGTTGTTCTATACCATTGAAGACACACATAAAATGCTGGGTTGGAACACATCTCATTTCCCAAACTTGGAGCTACATGCTCTATGCCTCTACCAAAAAGCTTCATATCCATTGAAATCTGTAGCTGAACAACTACTGGGATCTTGACACCCCACCTAGGCTTTTTTGCTATTGGTTCCTTCCTTCATCCATCACACAGTTCTAGTCCTTTTGTAGTCCTGTGTAAATCACCCTTGTATGAGAGCTCTCAGTTTATCACCTTGTTTCCAGTTACTGTGCCTGGCTATGAATCTAGGAATAGTGGTAACTCGATTTCAGTAGCAGTAACACTAGCTTTCAGGTAATTAATTTGAATTTTATTTGGAACATTATCACATTTTAAATGAAGCTGTGCATGAATAGCTGCCAGGGTTTTCAGCACTGCTAACACAAATCTGTGTGCATTCCCCACTTCCCTGGGGTTCTTTTCCTGCAAGACCCTGTGGTAGAGCCTGCTTTCTGCTAGAAGACAACTGGCCAATGTCAAATAGCATAGAAGTTTCAGAGGTTGTTGTTAAAGTATGCTCAGTAATTATATTAGTTTATTTCAATATTTAAATTTGTGTACTTAAAGCTGCATATGAATAATTCTACTGTATATGTAAATTCAAGTTCTTACTAAAACTCATGTAAGTTTCCATTAGTTGTTTCTTGCAGTCAGATTCATTATCCATCGCCTATGATTTATTAGATTATGAGGTTTATGTTATAGATAGCAGCAAGTTTTATCTTCTCTTTGTACACTGCTAAGCACAGTTGGATTTTTACCAGGTAAATTGTAACACAAGTAATAAATCAAATGTATTATATTAGTTCAGTCAAGGAATAAGTAAAATTAGTTTTGAAGCATTTATGCAAATAATCTGTTTTCAACAGTCCATGCTTAGACATATATTCTTCTACTCTCAGAATACTGATAGGATTACTCAAAGTATTTTAATGGATATTTGGAAATATATTTATGTATGTATTTATTTTAAAGCCATAAATATTAAATAATTTCTTGGGAAATAGAACAATTTCAGTAAGAATAGCAAAAATCAATACAGTGATAGTTTATGTGCAATGTGGAGTTTGGCTTCATGGGCTCATTTCAGAAGATGGGGGTCCACATTTTTAACTCTGCACAGTTAAGATAGTTGGGTGCTCTGCAGAGTGAAAATAAATCCATAGGCATGATGAAACTATAGTGTCTCTTTTGTGTTCAAAAAAAAAAAAAATTTCATAAAGCCACAAGTGGGATGCTAATTTTTTTAGGGTTTTTTTCCTCTGAATTATTTCTGCATTATTTAAACTCCTTACTGTCTTGCCTCATCAGGCATCATTTTACAAGGATTATTCTAATCCTTAGTTGCTTTGGTGGGCACAGTGAAATAGAGAACACATACCCAGGAATATTTTATGGAGAGTTCTGGTGGGGGTGGACTTCACAATTCCAAAGCCAAAAACTGACTATGGGTGAAGTGTGGTGCATTTTAGCTGACAATGTAGTCAGGTGTTTCTAGTTTGGGTTCGTTGGTGTATTTGTTTTCACTTTTCTGATAAAAGCTTGTTGACTCTGATATACTAGGATTTGATCAGAACAAGATTTGATCTAGCCTGTAGGGCTTGCTAGTGACCAGTTTGTTCATGGGTATTTCAGAATGAAGTGGTGAGCTGGACAAATTACTCTGCTCACATTAGTCTCTCTTAATGTGTACAGTTTCTGGGGATTCCCACAAAACAGTGTTTAAACAATTTCTACAACTCACTCCTCTCTTTGTCATCTGGGGGAAATTGGATATCCTGTTCATTTTGAACCTGTTGTACTGTGTGTGCATGGTATAATGTGAGCAGAGGAGTTCTTGTGTTCAGCTCTTCTCTATACTTGTAACAAGTTGTATGGGCTATTCAGCTGTAAGTATTGGAGATCAGTGGAACATACAGAGATTACATTTTTAGCTTAGCTGTTACGAAATATTTTTATCTATTGGGGTCTAAGATAATGTTAGAACATTATCATCTAGGATAT